>JAQMYF010000010.1:3500734-3511118 GCA_030014195.1 Neosilurus mollespiculum | reverse complement strand
CGGTCCAATCACTTGCTGAGATCAGTGGCTCACACAGGTGGAAGGTGTGGCTACTGGTTGGTTGAAGTGAAAACCTGCACTCACCCGGCCCCTTGTGGATAAGTTTGGACACCCCTGACATAACATAATAGGATAACCCAGGATATGTTCTCTCTCTCTCTCTCAATCCATCTATAATGTTGATAAACTCTTCAAAAAGGTGGTAATAGTTGATAATAAAATTAACAGGGTTTTTTCCTTTCTTCTTTATCTACTTCTAATTTTTTTTAAGATTTCCAGACAAGAAAAGGTACAGAGACTTGTACTTGAAATGGGTGCACGCTTGCAGAAAAAATGCACATCCCACAGAGGCTGCAAGACTTTGTAGCATTCATTTTCGTCCAGAGGATTTAAATACCACTATGAGGCGAACACACATCAGAGACGGTGCAGTTCCAACCATCTTTAACATCCCCGAACAGCTGAAGGTTGGATTAATTATACTTAATGGTTAACACTGAACGGTATTAAGTAATGTTTTTCGTTTTACACCTTAAAAAAAAAATCTGAATGTGTTGGTGGATTTAGGCTGCAAATTTTATCATTTTTTAACAGGCAACAAAAATTGTGAAGAAAAGAATGACAAACACAAGTCGTGCAGCAGCTGAACCTATATGTGTAGATAGTAGAGAAGCAGTGAATGTATCAGAAATTGTGATGCAGGTCTGTCTCTTGCTTACTTTTATCATGAAGATGAAATCATCTGGCACTGACAGTCTACTTTTGTCAAGTATCTTTTATTTGAAGTAGCAAGTTTATGTTGATGTCCCTGATGATGATGATGATGATTTTCAGGAACACTCCTACAGTAGTGAACCTGGCTTGGAGGAAGAAATTCTTGCTATGAAACAGCATAATCAAAGCCTGCGGAAAGAGCTTAGAAATGCCCAAGTTAGAGAAAGGAGAGCGAAAAAGATATGCCAATCTTTACTTGAAGAATTAGGCCAGAAAATCCTTATCAGTTCCAAACTTGAGCAGAGGCTGGCATCATACAGAGGTACGTATTGTGTCATTTGTATTTTAGTTGCTTTGCAGCCTGAATTGAACATTTTTTTTCTAGCTGTATTTATTCAGTGTAACTTATAACACTCCGATCACTATGATCACCCCCCTCCTGAATATTACCTGTGAACACAGTCAGTTGTAACCAATGACCTTCTCCATTGCATACCAGGCTAATTAGCTTCGACCAGTGATCATCTATAATTGTTTTGACTAGTTCAGTATAAAAAAATAAAAAAACGCTGCTCCTAGAGTATCCCAGCACTTGGAAGTGTAACTGAAAGCAAACAATCAACTCTGGGTGGCAAGGCGCTGTCAAAAGATCTCCAGTATAGAGTTGAGGATAGGCATGACTAGGAGACAGATAAAAAACCTTCAAAGGCTTTATCAGTGCCTAGGTATATAGTACAGCTCATAATCAAGAGTGAAAACTGTTTCGTACTACTATGACCCTTCTTTGATGAGGCTGTCCCTCCAAACTGAATGGAAAAGTGAGGAGGAAACGGGCCACAGAAGCTACCAAGAGGCCTTGCTCCCTGATAGATACCATTCTAACACTATGTGAGTCTGATGAATCCTGTTTTCTTGAAATATGCTGATCATCGGGGGAAAAACATAATGTTGTTAAGGCTATACCAACTGAAGCAACCCCAGATCGTAGCACTGACTCCAGAGGCTTGTGCAGTAGTTTCCAAGAGAAGGTACTCACTGCAGTTATTTATTTATATATATATATTTAAAAAAAACCCAGATGAAACATAATCACTGCACTTTTTATTAAGTCAAAGGCGATAAAACATATTTTCTTATTTACATCCAAACGGTGACTTTTTTTGGCAAGCAGTGCATAAACACATGATCTGGCCAAATGTTTGTGGACACCTACCTATTACACTGGTATGTGGACCTTTACTCAAGGGATATTTTCAAAGTATTCAATATATTTTTCAAAGCAATACTTAAAACATGAAATAAGTATAATTATGAACCTAAATTTTCTTTCAGCTTAGTCTGAAGTAGGAATAGCTCTAGTGCAGTGAATTGCAGCCTACAGAAACTAGTCAATGTGTATACTCTGATTTTATATTCCTGATGCTCTTGCACTACCCCAGAGTATCCATAATTTTCAAATTATCAGTGTTTCTGAAAGATAAAAGTTAAAATGGTTACTTGTAGTTTTTGTAGTAGTGGTAGGAGGTGTAGTGATCACAGTTGATAGGCCCAGAGACTTTGGGGGGACAGACAATACTTAAACAAAATACAGTGGGAAAAATAAAAAATATAGTTCATGTGTAAGTCTTAAGTCTCTATGAATTTACATTATTTCATGTTACAAGACTGTGGTAGTTAAAGTGTTGTTGAGGGCCCTCTGCAAATGAAAAGGATTCAGGGGATTTAAGCTGGCAGGTAAATGAATGTATGCACTTTTGTCTGATTAGTGTCTCTTATGTGTTCTTTGTATGTGTCTGCAGATGGAGAGCAACTGGTGATTAGTGAGAGAGCTGGGAGCAGTTCTGTGTCTCTGAGTGTGTAGTATGGTGCATTAAAAGTATAAAAGTGAGATTAAAAGGCATCTGAAAAGTGCCTATCTGTTTGCTGATCTAAGTGCATAAATGGAGGGAACTGTATGCCTGTCTTTGAGTCGCTTCTGAGAATCTTTTCTCTCTGATTGGAAGTCGCTTAAATTGTGCCTCAGTTTCAGCTCAGTTTAACTCTGCACCCACCCACTTTGGGCCACATCGCTGACTTTACATGGTCATTTGTTGCTCTTTGCTTAGAGTATGCACCCATAAACATGCTATGCTCTGTGTAGACAAATAAAAAAAGTGTTGTTTTGCCACAGTCACAATATACATGTACCTCATATCAACTGTGAAGCACGGTCATGGAAGCGTTATGGTTTGGGTATGCTTTGCTTCCTCAGGTACCGGACACCTTGCAGTCATTGATTAGAACTACAAGAAATTTTGTATTATATCAAAGATCGGTTGAACATGATATGACGCCATCTGTCCAAAAGTTTAAGTTAAATCAGAGATGGACTTCACAAGAGGATAATGATCCCCAGTGCACTATCAAATTCAATAAGGAGTGGCCCAAAAAGAAGAAATGGGGGGTTGTGGAATGGCAGAACTTCTTGCAACTGAGGAAAAAGTTGTCAGAATTTTCAGTCAGCTGATGGTACAGACTGTTGGACAGTTACAAAAAAGGAATACAAGAAGTTCATTCATTAATTAATTTTCTAAATCGCTTAATCCTAATTAGGGTCCCGGGGAGGCTGGCGCCCATCTCAGCCAACTCTGGCGAGGTACACCCTGGACAGCTCACCAGGCCAACACACACAACCACTCACACCTAGGGACGATTTGGAACAACCAATTAGCCTACTGTGCATGTTTTTGAACTGTGGGAGGAAACTGGAGGACCTGGAGGAAACTCGTGGAACTTGCAATCTCCACACAGAAACCCCCGAGAACAGGGACCAAACCTGGGATTTCTTGCTGTGAGGCGGACGTGCTAACCACTGCGCCACGGTGCCACAAACACAAGAAGTTATTTCTGCTAAAGGGGGCAATATTAACTTCTGAAGCCAAGGATGTGAAACCAGATTATTACACCCATTGTTATTTTTGTTCAATAAATTATCAAAAAACTTTATTTCCCATATTTTTGTTCCTCACTTTTATCTGTAGGCACTGTATTAAAAAGGGTGAAATGTTTTTTTGGTTTTTTTTGGTAAAATGTGTTGAAAAACAATTTCCATGGGGTGTACTAATTTTTTCATAACTGTTCTTAGGTAAATTAGTGTTAAGATGTAAATGTTGAAGTCCTTAGAGGGAGTCGGGTATTTAGTACAAAAACATGAAATTACATGATTAATTATAAAAAATAAGTTATGGCTAAAAACCTAAAAATAGAGAATCAGTGTGGAAACCTACCAACTTGACAGTGCCCTTGTACACACAGCAAAGTCCATGGAGACAGGACTTGCTAATGTTGGTGTGGAAAAACAGGAGTGACCTGTGCAAAGCCCTGACGTCAGCCCCAGTGAGCACCTTTGGGATGAACTGGAATATCGACCACATGCCAAGCCTCTTCATCTGACATCAATACTGGTCTTCACTAATGCCCTGGTGGCTGAAAGAGCAGATCCCCACAGCCATGTTCCAGAATGTCGTGGAAATCCTTCCCAGAAGAGTGGAGGGTATTACCGCCATTAAAGGGACTAAATCTGGGACGGGATGTTCAAAAAGCACATTTGGTTGTTCGGATAACACGGCCACAAAAATTTGGCCATATAGTGGTTTAAAAACATACACTTTCTGTAATGTACCATACTGTGTGGATGTTTTGTTTTGGGTCAGTGAATCTGTCCACCTGATTTACATCAAGCAGACGCTCCTATCCAGAGCTTACAATTATCTTTTTTTTTTTATACAACTGAGCAACTGAGGGTTAAGGGCCTTGCTCAAGGGCCCAGCAGTGGTGATGGGGGGGATTGAACCGCTGACCTTCGGATCAGTAACCCATCGCCTTAACCACTAAGAAACTACTGCCCTGATTTCAAACCTGATGTGCTGGGGTAAATGAAAATTGATGAATGAACGTTCATTCTTTCATTTGCTGAACCACATAATCCTACTTGGGTCACAGGGAGGATGGAGCCTATCTCAGCCATCTCTGGGTGAAGGAAGGGTACAATCTTGAACAGCATGCCAAAGGACCAATTTACACACACAGCCATTAACTCTCACTCCTCAAGGCAATTTAGAACATCCAATTAACCTAACGTGCATGTCTCTGGACTGTGGGAGAAAACCGGAGTATCCAAAGGAAACCCATGCAGGACGAACACGCCAAATTCACAGAGAAATGGTCTCACAAGTCCAAGATTCAAATCCAAGCCCTTCTTGCATGAGGTGGTACTACCTATATGCTAACCACTACACCATCATGTTTTTGAATGAATCATTAAAAAACTGTTTATAGTAATACTGATCATCTCGTTACAGTTTCACCTGACAAGGAGTGGGATGTTTTGATGGATAAACTATTTATCTTCAAAACGGCTGGTCTTGTAGGGTGTTCCTGGTACGCAGCGGTAAATACCTACCAAAGGTGGTCCAAGGAAGGACAACCAGTGAATTGGCAAGTGTCATGGATGCCTAAGACTCAGTCATGTGTTTGGGGAGTGAAGGGTAATAAATCTGATCTGATCCCACGTTTGAGTGCTGGATGTGACAGAACTCAGTGCATCGCAGTTTGCGGTGTATGGGGATGCCCAGCTGCAGACTAGTCAGGTGGTTTTACTGTTAGTGTACATTAGTTATATGACTTGCAGTTTTATCATTAACGTTAATCACAGTAATTTCTGTGGTTGAGCTCAGGTAAGCTAGGATTTGGTGGCTTTTATGATGGAAAACTGCTTCGGTATGTTTGAAGTTGGGGGCAGGGGAAAACACTCATTCATGCATCACATGGAGCATTACCTGAACACACAATCTAACATTTAAATCTACATTTTAGGTGCCAGTGATTAACCCAAAACACCAAAAAAAGGGGGAAAAGCTAAATAAATGAAGACAAAAAGACAACACAATCTAAGTAATTTATTGAAACAGTTTATATTTATTATAAAATGTAAAAATTCAGCTGACTGGGACATGACAGCAAATACGTGTGAAAACCCCACCACCACTTCACATTTTACCACATTTAAAGCACTGAGAAACTGGACCAGGGGGTCCGAGACTGTTATGTGCAGTTGTGCTGCATGTAAATTAAGAGTCTGGTGGGTTTACTTGAAGGTACACTTTAGTGGGATAAACATTAAGAAAGGGGCCTAAAATACACAGATATGAGCACATATCAATTAATAATGCATATACAAACCCTAACTAAATACATGCATTGGTAACCCAACCAAAACAAACGACTCACTCACATCCCTAAACAACTGTGCTGTGTCCAATACAAAACACAAGGCAAAACTTAAGCAAAAGGGTGATAAAGTACTTAACAGAACATGTTCAGTGATTCGGCCTTATTGAAGACACATTTTCCCCTTAAAGTTTACCTTTAAATAAAACACACACAAACAGAGCAGCCTGGAGGATTTTTTTGAGGTTGGCATTTATCTCAGAATATTTCCAGAAATATTACGTTAAGCTCCTTTAGCTGAGAAAGAAGATTTAAAAAGGAAGGACTGAGAACGACTGAGGTTTCTGTATTTAGTCGTCCTTATCTTTGGCTCCGTGTTTGAGGATACGTGTGAACTCCACATAGTCAAAGTTGTTCTTCTTGTCGATTGGGGCCTCCCTAAAGAGCTCATCGACCTCCTCGTCTGTGAAGCGGTCGCCCATTGTGGTCAGAAGATCCCGTAGGTAGTCTTCAGGGATAAAGCCTGAGCAAACAAGAAAAACAGCTGGTGAACACATGAATGATTATATATAGGGTAGTTGTTAATACACATACACTAAGTATATTGATCAAACAGCTCCAGACTTTCAGAGCACCTTTACTTTTTAATATGGGGCAACTCCATATCTTGTGTCCGAGAACACATTTTATTTATTATGATTCAAATAAATTAGTGGTTTGTATGATTCTGCAGGTTAACGGTGCTTACCGGTTCCTTCCTCGTCGAAGCAGGCGAAGGCGTTGCGGATGACATCTTCTGGGTCAGTGCCGTTCAGTTTCTCTCCAAACATAGTCAGGAACATCGTGAAGTTAATAGGCCCAGGAGCTTCATTCATCATTGACTCCAAATATGCATCAGTCGGGTTCTTACCTAAAGATCAGATGAAGAGATAAACCTGAGTGAGGTGTAAACCAGCATGAAAAACATGAGTATAATACTCATGTACAACCTCAAACCCACTACCTACTTAAGCAGATTTAAAATTTCTCAGAGGAGAAACAACCCAAAACTTAAGGACACACAGGTGACAAAGGAAACTAGTGGCAAAATTTAAAAAAAAAAAAAAAAAAAAAAGGAATGTTGACAAATGATAAACTGAATTGAAAGGATACCTTGAGTGATTTTCTAAGACTTGGATGCCATCCACATTTACAGTATTTTAATTAACCAAATGAGTGTTCCCCTATAAGGGCAAATCGAAAGACACTTGGTAGATTCTTTTCCATATATGGAAGGGGGCCTGACCTTGTGCTTCAGTCGACTAAGTCACAGATAGACATGTTCACTACTCAGGCAAGGTTAAGGTGACCAGCTTCCTTTAACAAACAATACAAAATATAAACTTCCTGTCATGCTGCCCAGAAAAAGTGCCCAAGGATAATTTCAAACACTCAACCATCCTGCAACAGCCACAATTTCAAACTCCAAAAAGAGTGCTATCCATAACTGTGCACTAGAGTGAAACCCACACTGTGATATGAAACTGTATATAGTGATAATACATCAACCAAGCAGTCAGACACATTTGCCTGAGGGTTGAACACAGAAAAATGGTGCTCTGTGGTTCTCTTACATGATGTCATGAGTCATGCCTGGTATGAACTAAAATCATTCCACAATGTTAGGAGCTTGGTGCCTGTGCAGCACCTCTTTGGTATTAAATTGGTTGAGGCTAATATCAGTAAGCAGCACGAAGCAGAGAAACAGTGTACAGATCATCATACTGAATGACCCAAAAAAACCTCCCATATTTCAAAGGTAAATTAAAAAAAGGTTAATCAAATTATTTACACAAATTAAACTTAATTCAATACAATGTTTATTCATCTTTATTTGCACACATGCAACTTAGTAAGGAAGAAGAGGCAGTGTTATGGTCTGCTGGGAGCCAAACCCCAACTTGAACACCTTGAGCTTGAAGAACTCAATGTGTGGTTTGGAAGATCACTGGAAGTACTGAGGGAAATGTTTCTGGATCGATTGATCTCGATGCATGGAAATGCTGGGTTTCTGACTGTTCCCCTGACCACACCCCTTGTGATTTTTTTCTGTAGAGCTGGGGTTCATGAGTGCATATTCATCGACCCCAGACTCTTGAAGTCATTAAGCCTGATAATCAGCAGGAGATAGCCACTGTTCTACCAGACATGACCCATCGAGCCAAGGCAGCCGTCAGAAATCTCCAACTTGGTATAGACAATGACGGCCATTTGGAGGATGTCAGCTTTAAAAAAAAAAATGCATAAAACCTGAATTGAAATCAGTTTTGTGTGTGCAAATAATTTGATCATCTTTAACTATTTTCTTTCCATTGACTTTAAAAATGTGGGAGGTTTTATTTGGACACCCTGTACGTTTGGCTTTTTTTAATACTCATTTAAATCCATGAAACTCACAGCACCTAGAAACTTCTGTGTTATCACTATTGTTACACTTCATGGTTAACTATTCCACATATGCTGTTATACAAATAGTCATCAGATAATCAGCTAGCCAAAGTGACAGAGCACAAAAGGCTTCACCCTCTTCAGAGATGTCCGTAACTTCAGATATGCTCCACCTGTTCCTGTTAAAGTCAGGCTGAAGGCAAACCAGTTAACAGGAGCCTCATTACATCATCGGATATGAAATAAAACAAACCCTAAACCTCTACTGGCTGCCACAGCACAAGTTTCAGAAGTAATTCTGCAAGTTAATTTTGGTGGTTGATCAGATAAACAGACCTAAACTTGGGATGCACCAGCACTGACACATTTTATAATCTCTTTTCTAAAATGCAAGGAAATTAAATGATACCCAACAGTGCCTGATTTTACTATGTGTAATGTACACAAAAACAGCAATAGTAAGAGAAATGTACCCAGAGATGCCAGCATGTCATGCAGATCTTCTTTGTCCACAAAGCCGTCACGGTTCTGATCAATCATGTTGAAGGCTTCCTTGAACTCCTGGATCTGTGACTGGTCAAACATGGCGAAGACATTGGAGGTTGCACGCTGAGGGCGCTTTCTGCCCGTCTTTGCCTTCACACGACTTTTGCTGGCCATGTTGTCTCTGGTGTGATTTTACCTAATGTAATAAATAAAACTAGCAGTTCCACAATAGATATGTTCATAACAGCCTAGTGAAAAAAAAATGTGGGGTGAAATTTAAGGTATCGTTCCTACTTAAAGCTCTAAATCTTTGATTTCAGGGGGAAAAGGGATTTGTCCAGTCTTGTCTAAGAAATATAATAAGCCAGGCAGGAAATAGACAACATGACTACTATCTACACCTAAAGAGCCCCCCCAAAAAAGGAACAGAGAAGTCCTTTTATTAAAAAAAAAAAAAAAAAAAAAAAAAAAACTATGAGCAATTTTCACAACAGGAAAGCCTCATCTCCATGTGTGTACATGCCATTTATCTTTATTAATCTTAATTAACCATTTATTAAAAACTACATTATATGTTATATACTATATTACATTAAACAATTTCCTCCAGGATCAATAAAGTATTGTGAGGTTAGTGTCAACATGACGTCAAGAATGACACGATGATTAAAACAAATTATTATAAGTGGACCTGCTGTTACACTCATATGGAAGAAATGTGCTTGTTTTTGTAATGCCAGTCCCTCTTCTAAGAAAAGGACAACGCAAATACACAATACTAAAAGGGAAAAAACACCAGAATCAGGATCACCTACAAGATTTTAGACATGAAAAAAAATTACAGCCGAGCTCCACACTAATGCAAATTTCGTCAAGCCACGAGTTTGATTTTGTCGTTGTGGCCGTGCTCATGTGTCCACACAGGCAACCCAACAAATAAAAAGGATAGCGTGGGAAATATCACGTTGGCGCTGAGTGCACTTGCACCTCGCTGAAAAAATTTCTTGTTTAATCAGTGTTTTTTTTCTTCTTGAGGAGATGTTGTTGAGACATGTTATTACTTATAGGCTATTTCTTTACTGAAAATAAACACAAACATTTTTTGGAGCTCTGCTTTTAGGCAGCACCGAAATATTTATATTAATAGGCTAATATTTTCTCCCTTGAGTCGGATATCGGTATACGTGCCACAAGTCCAAAAGTTAACACGGGAGCACTTTTACATTTTTTGGATATTTATAGACATACATGTTTAAAATATATTACTCTTAAAATAATTAAAAGTTATCACATCTTAATAAAAAAAAAAAAAAAACTAACATGTTCAGGAGCCCATTTTATAAGGGTTAAATAAAACAAACGTTATCTGAAGTCAAATTAACAAATTTCTACAAACATTTTTGTTTGTTTTCTTAGCATTAATGCTACCACTGCATTCCTATCAGTTCTGGTGATGATGGAATGGGCCAGAGCTGCCTAGCTAACAAAACACAAGATATGAGCTTTGGATTAAATCAATGCCCTGAACACTTAATGTATTACATGTTTC
>JAQMYF010000010.1:3467898-3483754 GCA_030014195.1 Neosilurus mollespiculum | reverse complement strand
ATTTTCTTCACTTGCGAGTGGAACTTTCCCTGAGACGTCTGGCCTGGTGTGCCCTCTGTGGAGGCGTCTCCAGACAAGTGTGTGTGTGTGTGTGTGTGTGTGTGTGTGTGTGTGTGTGTGTGTGTGTGTGTGTGTGTGTGTGTGTGTTGTTTCTGCAATAGTATGGCGAGCTATTCAGGGTGTATCCTGCCTTCACCTGGAGACGCCCCAGGACTCTAAGGATAATAATCTAAGGATAATAAATGACAAACACACAATTATGGAGCATGGTTTAATTATGACTCTGTGTAATACTATAAGGCTGAATGAGTGTAAAAAGACACCATTACCCCAAACTCTTATGCTTTGCTTGTGAAGTATGCAGAGCTTACCTAACCTGTCAAAAAAAACCTATAAAAGTCATGACTTAATTAGCTTTTTATATTCTTGTGTATTATATACTAAAACACTTATTTGCACCTATGGGTCTGATGTTACCCTGAGGTAGATAGCCGTGTGAAAGTTCTGTCTGTTTTACATTCACGGCACCTGCCTCGCAGCAAGAGGGTTCGAGTCCCAGGCTTGGCGAGGGCATTTCTGTGTGGAGTTTACATGTTTTTTCTGTGCTTGCGTGGGTTTTATCTGGGTACCCTGGTTTCCTCCCACAGTCTAAAGACATACGCTTTAGGCTAATTGGCTGCTACAGATTGCCCCTAGGTGTGAGTGTGAATGGTTATGTGTGTGTTGGCCCTGCAATAGTCTAGCCAGCCATTCAGGGTGTACCCTGCCTTCGTTCCGTGCCAGCCAATAGGATTAAGCAGTTTAGAAAACAAATGAGTAAGAGTAAGAGGTTTTGGTTTGAAAGCTTCACTTTTTAATTGTTTGTTCATTTAAAGGCTAGACTGGGTTGTGATTTTATTTCAATTGTTTAAAATTAGGTGGCATGATTAGCATGTCTGCCTCGCAGCAAGAATGTCCTGGGTTCAAGTCCTGGGCTAGGGCATTTTTGTGTGAAATTTTCATGTTATCCCCATGCTTGCATAGGTTTCCTCTGAGTACTCCTGCTCCCCCCCCTCACAGTCATAAGACATGTTGTGTGTGTATATATATATATATATATATATATATATATATATTCTTTTTACAACTTGTTTTTCAAATTATATGCTTACATACTTCATCCTGGTTAGGATATTTCTTTTTTAGAGACTGTCTATAAAGTTTGCTGTAGGTGTCTCTATTACTAAAGTTACCACAGTACTAAGGGGTATTAACTCATTCCCCTCCCTCACCCATCTAATCCCTAATTCTACATTTCTCCCTTAAACATTCCTTAAATAGTCCCTCAGCATGTTTTTACATGCCAGACATTTACACATGTATTATATTTTTTGCTGTGGGCATTTTAGCCTCAGAGATGCCACCTTTACCTCTCGGGATGAGATGCGATTGAGTCCTCAGCCTAAGAGATCCAAGCCCACCTACCTAGCTGTGGACAAAGACAACCAGATTATAGGCTATGTGGTGCCCATCTTCAGGGGAAGGTATGAGCCAGGATTTATGGGTCCATGTATAGTCATAATGATATAGCCGGGGAAAACAAATTGGCATTTATTGCACTTTTTAAGAATCAAGGGTATCTGTTCATACTGGTTTTCCAGGCACATACTATATATAATAAAGATTACAGTTCACTCGAGAAAACTGCCTTCCTTTTTGCTTAAACATTATCAGTAAGTAATTCCTGGAAAACCAGCATCCCTTGTAAGTGTAGGCCTGGAAAGGTTTTCCCATGTTAATGTGTTACGTATGTACAGTATATAAGAGTGTTACTGTTTTTGTCATGATACTGACACCCCAATCCACACCTATTCCTCCACCCTCACCTTGTCCACCCAAGTCAGGAGTTTGCAAGTGGTCTGTCAGACACTGAAGAGGCTCGGGCTAAAGAGAGTGCTGGTTACCTGGCACGCAGGGACCTCTTCACCAGTGGGGTGGAGATGGAACGTGTGGAACACAAGTCTCGCAGAGCCGTCATGAGGGAGTCTGCAGAACGCATTTCCCTCACCAAGAGGGTCAGTTTAGATCAGGAGTGTGTTTATAGTCACAATCATCCTCTTTAGATCTGTAATACATAAAATTAATAACACAGTGTGATGTAGATAGAAGGAACATAACTGTTATCATAAAATATGTATTGTGACAAACAATGTTACACTGATAACCAATGGTTCTTTATTTTAATGCCTAACACCTTTAAAGTGTTTTTGCCTCAGCTCATGCCTTGTGATTCGAAGTAAGCAGGGTATACACATTTATAGGAGACG
The DNA here is from genome assembly GCA_030014195.1 of Neosilurus mollespiculum. Taxonomy (NCBI): domain Eukaryota; kingdom Metazoa; phylum Chordata; class Actinopteri; order Siluriformes; family Plotosidae; genus Neosilurus; species Neosilurus mollespiculum. The sequence goes on along the minus strand of JAQMYF010000010.1, from coordinate 3,481,448 downwards.
AGTGGCCTTTTTTTATTCATGCAGGTGATTAAATATTTGTCTTCAAATCACTGCTCACAGTAATATCACAGGTTAGCTACTGAACATGGAAGAAACCCACTGATACAGCTTTGGTTTGATGTTATTTTAGATGTTCAAATGAACATTCGTTTCTAATAAATTTAATAAAATCAAATATATCTAAAATCATTGCAATAAATACAGTGTGATATGATAATTTATTCACTTATTTATTCAAGATATTTCCTTATCTCTGATTGGTGCAAATCCATCAAATAATACTAGGTATTGCATCATTGCTATCAGATAATCAAATTATTGCATAGTTGTTATTGGATAAGTTAAATGATTATTGCACGACTGGTATGTGCATCATAGCAACGTGACTGTCTACTTTGAAAATATTTTGAAAGAATGATAAAACAATTATAGAAGTCAGTTATTGTATATCATGGAGAATTAACACCGCCTTTGTCCTCGGTGGATAACAACCCCTCAACCGAATAATTCTTGATATTGTACTTCACCTCATTCAATAATTGCTTACTGTTCATAGCACTCAAGCATATAATGTAAAAGGAATATAATAAATTTAAAAGTTATGTTAATTGTTTTAGCTGAAGTTGTTCATTATTGCACTAGTAAGGTCCACAGTGTCTCCACTCAATAAACACTTTTGAATTCAGACAATGACAAGACACATTATCGAGAGAGAGAGAGAGAGAGAGAGAGAGAGAGAGATTAGTAGAGTCAATAATCCATGCTCCCCCTTGAGCGAGATGCCTGAGGTTTCTTTAAACACATCAGCAGTGCACTGATGTCTCTGAAGTGTGTGCTAATGTTATGAATGATGTTATGAGCTGATGGAAGCACACATGAGGATCCGGTTTCATATAAGGATGCAAATTGCTGTGTTCACACGAAAGCATAGCCTAGTCATATTAGAAAATCCCATGTGCTGTAGATAGATAAACAACAAACAAGCATGATGGTTGTGGGTCATTGTTTTTGTGCTGTTTAGATGTTTGTGGAATGTTAAAGATGTGAATATGAATGATGCATGCTGAATAGCTCTGGTAGAAAGTGTATAAGGAGCATGGTATAAATAAATGGCATTTTTATGAACATTGTTTAGCTGTATGTGAAGCCTGTGTGTAACCGCATGCCTGTAGATCCATGAGAACGAAGAGTACCACAAGCGCCTGAACGAGGATAACCTGATGCATTCACCGGAGTTTGTGATCAAGCCCCGCTCACACACTGTGTGGGAAAAACAGTGTGTGCGGCTGCACTGCACAGTGACAGGATGGCCTGAGCCCCGAATTGTGTGGTAAGCATATATGTGCACACGCACACATGCACACACACAGACACACGCACACACTCACACACACCACTGGTTGCATTGTATTACTGACAGTTGAGTAACCAATTTCACAACTTATTTTGAATCCAGTGCTATATCCTTCTAAGAAAGTGTTCCACATAAGAGATTTCACAAAGAATTGACTATACAATGACTTACATAAACAGTCACCCCTTGAGTGTTTTTACTGCTTTAAGATGGAAAGAATATTGGGGTACAATGGTGGTGCAGTGGTTAGCACAGTTGACTCACAGCAAGAACGCTCTGCATCCGAACCTTGCAGCTGACGTGGGCCCTTCTGTATAGGGTTTGCATGTTTTTCTCTTGCCTGTGTGGGTTTTCTCTCATTACTCCAGTTTCCTCCCACACTCTTGAGGACAAGAATTCCAGAGAATACCTGAGTAATATACATTGCCCATAGGTATAATTGCAAAGCCTCTTTCACATGGGCACTTCTGCCACAACAAATTGTGCCTTAAACAAGTTGCCCCAGCGCAACTGTCTGTGTAAAAAGGATTAATTTCTTAAAACTAACAGTGGGTCCAACATGTTTCACGTTTTGAGTTGGACAAGTTGTTTCAGAACATCTTGTCAAAGTCACACTGTACGTCCACGCCCAACATTTTGTTTCTCATCACTGATTTGTGCATTCGTGCTTGCGTGTTGTCCCTCTAGCTTCCAGCTTGCCACCGATTCGAAGGTGACTGTATAAACATGGAGGAAAGCTCCGGGCACAAGTTTCAGGGGCAACTTGTTACTATTGCCCGTGCAAAAGCAGCTTAATGGTTGTCTGTTTTAACTCTGCTTTACAGGGGTGACCTGCCTAGCACGTACTCCACCTCTCACCTGAAGTCATCTGGGATTGACTTCAGCTGCCCCCTATGACCCTGACAGATAAGCAGCTTAGATAATGGATGTATGGAAAGAACATAGCATAGCTGTTTCAAAAGGAAATTCCTTCCTTAAATCAATGTTTGGATAAACGGAGTGTTGGTTAGTCAAAGAAGTAATCACAAGGCTGTTATTTTTAATTTGGGTTATTTTTTCATAATTAAAACTGATACTTTTCCATTACTTTGTTCCAAACTGTTCTGATAGCACTTTGGTTTTCATGATGTTGCTTGTTTAAGTACGAACCATAACAAACCTTGGGCCGACTACGAACAGGATTCTATAACCCATCACCATAAAATGAGTCTTAATGCATCAAATGGACCTTTCGAGTTTCACCCTTATATAAACAAGAGCATGTTCAAAATGTTCTTTAAAATTTAAAGATGTGACAAAAAGAGTTTACAGTAACAATAACAAGACTGTTCACCCAGAGGAATGTTCTTGCTCATGCACGGTAACTTGGCAGTGCAACACTTATTCATAGAAATTGTAGTCCGTGATCAAGTGTTCTGCACTCTCGCTCGCCCCAATATCATAGCGCCCGGTGCAGGGTTCACTGACACTTGCATACAGGAGTAAACAAATGGTTTCAGAAAGACATTTATTTCCAAGAAATAGCACTGTATTTCACGTTTATTTAATATGACTGGTAAGTAAATGGGCCCCATTAAGGCTCATTTTGTGGTGAAAGCTCATATATAATTATTTTGAGATTGAGTGACTTTTTAATCGCAAACAGGCACACTCCATTTTCCTTACATATAATCTGAGTTAAGCCCAATTTCAGTCTCATTAATTGTAAGTTTGAGGGGGGTGAACACTTATGCCTTTTAAAAAATTTTATTTATTTTTTTAAACCCGAGCCTAGTGGCTCATCACAGACAATTATTATTTTTTTGCTTAATTTTGATATACAGTATTAATCCCACAAGGGAAATTATTGCCTCTGCATTTAACCCATCCAAAGTGAGCACACGCACGTAAATCGTGAGCATACACACTCGAAGCAGTGGGCTGCCACACACATTGGGGTGCCCAGAGAACAGTTGGGGGTTTGGTACCTTACTCAAGGGCACTTCATCCATGAAGGTGGAGGAAGGGAAGGTGTAACTCACTCCCCCACCGCGACACATTTTTACTGCTGGTTCGGGAATCCAACCATCACCTTTTGGTACCAAAGCCGCTTCTCTAACCATTAGGCTACGGCTGCCCCAGATAAGGCTGCCTTATTCTGGTTTTTGTAATGTCTCATCTCCTGGGTGAGACGCTAGTCTATCGCAGGCTGCCTTATCAGTATTTTTACTGTTACTTATTTTTACTGCTGGGTTGACTGAGGCACACTTGTGGTTTAGATCTCGCCCAGAGGTCTTAGTGAACACTTATGCAAGACAGTGTAAAATGTATATAAATCACACTAAATGTGTTGCAAAAGTAAGTAAGTAAATAAATAAATTTAATCTCTTTAGAGCCATAAAGGCTTCAGTCAGCCCTGTTGGCTCTTCATGCTTTTCACAATTATGTGATGTGTTGAATTTATCCTGTCTTTAGTTTTCCATCTCTCACTGATCTCTTCTCTCTATCTGTTTTTCCATGCCACCCCTGTCAACCAGGTACAAGAACAATGTTAGCATTGACCCCATGGCTCATCCAGGGAAATACAAAATTGTGAGCAGCTACAATGTCCACTCTCTGGAGATTAACAAGTAATCACAGCCATAAACCCATGCACACACAAATACACTATATATTTTACACCTGCTACTTGCAGTCATGGTAGTACCCTCAGAAATATTTACAGATCGTGGCATCCAGCAACTACAAAAAACACAGCAAACATACAACTGCAGCTCAAAGTGACAAAATCAAATCAAATCAAATCACTGAGCTGCAGTGCTAAATTGCTATTGTCCAAACTGTAACCACAGACCTGCATAGTTCATAGTTCATGCTAATACTGATACATGATCCAAACCTTCCTCTGCCAGGTGGCCACAACCTAAGGGACACCTAAAAAAAGCCAGGCATCATTGGCATTCCTTCCCTCTTAGCCTCTTTGTCTCAAGTACAAGGTTACTCACTCATACACACAATCTACAAACTCTAAAGGAACACAGAGGTTAGAACTTACACTATGGTTAAATATTCAGCTGTCATGATCTTGTATTCAAGATAAATTGGTGTCAGTTCATGGGCTACGTGATAGATTGGTAACATGAACTGGCTTTGGTGCAGTGATATCACTGATTGCAGTCTATTTTTGTCTCTGAACGTTGTGGAGATGCATGGCAGGCATACAGGGTTCTCAGTGATTTACAGTGCATTAATTCATTTGTGTGTGTGTGTGTGTGTGTGTGTGTGTGAGAGAGAGAGAGAGAGAGAGAGAGAGAGAGAGAGAGAGAGAGAGAAGTTCATGTGGCAGTGATGTGTTTATGTAAATGTCACATGTCTTTCTGTCATTTTAGATGTGACTTTGACGACACAGCCCAGTATCGTGTCTCTGCCATGAACAGCAAGGGGGAGCTTTCAGCTTTTGCCTCTGTCGTGGTCAAAAGTATGTCAAAAATGTAGCCAAATTTATTAATGATTCTTGTAAATATATAGTTTGATCAAAATTTTCAAAATGCAGAGGTAACTAACTTTCAACCATTCCAATTTACCACTAAATACTTTTAAAATCTTTTCTTTCACTCATATGTGCAGAATTTTATTTATCACAATAAAAAAAATCTTTCGATAATCACCTCTTGTACTTGCTTTGAAATTTAGGATTCAAGGGTGAAGTCGATGAGTCTTTCCCGTCTCCCAGACTATGTAAGTTTCCAGTGTTTGAATGTTATTTATGTTCAAGTTTAATATGGTTAGTTTTAAGCGTTTCATGATGTTTTTGTGAGGGAGCAGTGCACCAGTCAGTTATATGTTAATGTTACTAATGCTAACAGCTGTTTTGTTTCCCATGTACTGGGCACAGATAAGAAATGGTCCGGCTCTGAAGGTAAACAGTTTCAAGGTGTTTTTAATTCTGTACTTTAAGCACTGCATGTGGTCACTCGTGGATTTTGCATGCTCACTCTATCACTGTCCAAGTTTTCTATCAAATTTTGAGTTCAGTGAAATTCCATGCTGATAGTTTTGGTTCTGTGTCTTCCGATATATTGATGTCTTTTCCCGATTTTTAAAAAAAAGCTACAGTATGTAAGGTTTTGGAACTGTATTTCCTGTGGTAAATCCTTGCTGAAGAAAATACCCTATGCATTATACTGTACCATGTGGACTAATCTCAAAGCTGGGAGTGCGCACACTCAGATTGAACTGAATACACAATAAGTAATGTGCCAAAATACAGTAGTAACAATGACAATAGTGTGCAGTTTGTGACGTGAAATTTTTTTAAATGTTTTTACGAATTCAGTCACATTAATGAGTGCTGAAATACATGAAACCACAGCTTAGTCTACCCCAGCACACACTTACTAGGGAGAAATACCTACATAGACCTACCTAGGTACTGCAGAAATCATACAGTGCACACACGTGGTGCCCCATGTAAAATCGTTCGCTCATCAGAAGTCAGCCCTTCCATACATAGTGAAGGACTCTGGTGTGTGTCTTACAATTTTTCTTTATAGGGAAACACTCATTTACTCACTCATCACTCATTTGCCAAACTGATTAATCCTACTAGTGAGGCTACAGCCCGCAACAGCAGGGTACACCCCAAACAATTCATCAGACTGTCGCAGGACCAACACACATACTGTATATAAACATTCACACTCATACTCACACCTAAGGAAGATAATGGCCTAATGTGCATGTCTTTGGACTGTGGAAAGACAGGAGGAAACCCACGGAGGAAACCCACACAAGCATGGGGAGAACATCCAAACCCAATGCAGAATGCACGCGAACCCAGGACTTTCTTGCTGTGAGGTGGGCATGCAAACCACTTTGCCACCGTGCCACCTAACACTCACTTATTTAATTAAAAATATTGTCGATGTGGGTGTGTTGACACACAAGTCTTAGGAAAACACCCTTTTTAGGTATCCTATTTATTCAATGTATCAACTGAATCAACATAATTTTTTACATTTTGCAACCAAATTCCTTTTATATTGTAGAAGTGTTATAAGAATAAAATAGCTTTTAAGTGCATCAGACTAAAGAGCATAATGCCATGTCTTTTAGCTCCCATCCACTGATTGACTTTAATTGAGACTGCCTAATCAAGCAGCAATGCCGTTCTTTATTACTGCCACAGTGTAGCTATGCTTGTTCTACACAATTAAAAATAACTCATTAGCTACATTATCAAACAGTTACTTTGCAATCTAATCTAAATAAAGTAAAATTAAATAAACGTAAATTGTTGATTGAAGGGAAAAATATTGCTTCACTCTGATCTCGCAGGATCATGGCTCAGATCATGGTATGAATGTAGAGGGTTTTGCTGAGGCTCCACAGCTGACAACAAACTTTCTAACAGCTAGCTAGCTAAAATACAGTGTAGAGCATATCATTAAATGATACACCTGATCTGTGCTCTCCCTGGGATTTTTTTTTTAATAATTAGGGTATTTGGCTCTCCGTTATCTTCTAGCATCTTTTATTCCTCCCTAACGTAATGCTTGTATTTACAAAGAAGTTAAACCAAGGCAGTCCTCTAATATTAAATAACTGGAGGAGCAAACATATACGTCCACTAACCATTCACGCGGCATGAACTGGCATATATATGTCAGATCCTTGTTTTTTGTAAAATAGGGCCTAACTTTAGGTTATGTTACCTGAATGGTGTGTTTACGCTAATACTACTAATAGCATTACGGCTGTCATGACATTAGTAACTATGTCATTAGTAGAGAAATTCAAATTTAAAAACTTACCCCCTTGGCACAGTGGCATAGTGGTTAGCATATCCACCTCACAGCAAGAAGGTCCTGGCCTTATTTATGCGTTTATGTGTGGAGTTTGCATGTTCTCCCTGTGCTTGCGTGAGTTTCCTCCAGGTACTCCAGTTTCCTCCCACAGTCCCAAAACATGCACATTAGGCTAATTGGCTTACAAATAAAATAACTGGCTGTTCCAAATCGCCTCTAGTGTGAGTCTGAAATTTCAAAATTCAACCATTCCAAATTTACACTAAAAATCTTTCATATGTACAGAATTTACTTTATCACAATAAAAAAAATCTTTCGAAAATCTCCTCTTGTACTTGCTGTTCAGGGTGTACCTCACCTTCGCCCAGAGTCGGCTGTGATAGGCGCCATCCTCCCCGCAACCCTAATTAGGATAATAATCCGAATCCGAATCTTCAGACACACGCATGGTCCATCTAATTTAAAGACGAAGTTGAACTTTTAATTATCTAATTAGATCCCAGCGTTAGCAATATATAGCTCAATATACAGCTCACGAGAAAGCTAATAGCTTACTAGGACCACGCGTGCACTGGTGGACTGCAGACAGAAAAATACATTATTTCCTGTGGAACAAAAATCGGCATGTCACAGTACCTTCTCTGTTTCTTGCGGAAAAGGTTAAAAAAAGGCTTTATTAGTAAATGCTTAGTTCATAATAGAATTGAAAAATAAGCCTACATATTTCGGCCTAAAACTGGCAGTTTCTGTGTGGAGTTTGCAAGTTCTCCTCCCATCGTCCAAAAACATGTACAGTAGGCCAATTGGCTGTTCCAAATTGCCCCTAGGTGTGACTGTGAGTGTGAATTGTTGTGTGTGTATTGCCCTGCGATGTCCTGGCAAGCTGGGGTGTACCCCGCCCCCCGCCCAGAGTGGGCTGAGATGGGCACAATCCTAATTAGAATTAAGCAGCTTAGAAAATTAATAAATGAATAACCAGCAACATAGTAATATGCATTAAAAAAGAAAAAAACTCTACCATATCAATGGCACAGTTGGAGAATGGATTAGTATGTGAATCCAGCGGCTCTCTTTTTGATTTCTGTCCTTCCCCTCTTCTAGGATTTAAAGGTGCATGATCGACACCAATTGCTGTTAAAGAGACAGTTATACCACTGTGAAATAGAATGCTTGTATTTATTTAATTTATAATTGTCCTGTGTACTGTAGCTTTAATATTATATTATGTCCAATATATGGTTATTAATATCTGCATAACAGATGCCTCTGGACTATATTGGCTATTACTGGACTATAGTGTCTATTTCTGTCTTTTGTTATCATGAATTCTTTTCCTCTGCCCTCTTTATTCTCTGGTTCATGTCAAATAACTGATATCGCCAGCATTCTTTTCCTTTTGTATCTTGCGGGAGTTCCACATGTTGCTTCCAAAGACCTGCTATTGCTGGATAGTATGTTTATAGTGCCTTGTAACTTAAAAACTGAAAATCATTCATTCATTCATTCATCTTCAGTTAGATTTTTATCCTAGTCAGAGTTGTAATGGATCTGCAGCCTATCCCTGGAGTGTTTACATAGTAGTCCATACCCAGACCCATTCACACACACACACACACACACACACACACACAGAGACAGGGAGAGAGAGAGAGAGAGAGAGAGAGAGAGAGAGAGAGAGAAGGGCTAATTTAGCCTAGCATGTCCGCATACCTATGTGTTTTTGGGTGGTGGAAAGAAACTAGAGAGCCAAAAGGAAATGCATACACTCACAGAATGAACATGTAGCTGTAAATTGAAGCTTAGTACAGATCAAGGGGCCATGGAGCTGCAAGGGAGCAATGTTTCCTGCTGCATCACCACAGTGCATGCCACAAAGTTTATTCATTTAATCATTCATTGGTTCATTTTCTGAACTGCTTAATTTTAATTAGGGTCACGGGGAGGCTGGTGCCCATCTCAGCCAACTCTGGTCAAGGGCAGAGTACATCCTGGACAGCTCACCAGGCCACCGCAGGGCAGCTACGATGTTTAATTAAATCATTTTATTTTTATTTTCTCCAGTTTCTTAATAATTCTTAGTTTGATTGTTTTTATTACTTTGTGTATGTAGGAGTTGTTTTTATTAAACAATTAGTAAACAATTATTTATAATGATAATAAATTATCCCCAGAATACACTGATAAAAAAGTCATGTCTAGTTCACTATTAAAAATCTATTCAAAGTATTTTTAGATTTAAATATTCATAATTATTATTATCATAATTATTTTGGACTATAACACTGATAATGACTGTTCTAGTAAAAAAAGGACATTTTATTGGTTGTGGATTTTAATGCAATAAAAGAAAGAAAAACATTCTTCAACCCAAATAATTTTCATAAAAATTGACCTATTTTATGTACTGAATGTCGGTTGTTCAAGCCCCAGTTTCACCAAGCTGCCGCTATTGGGCCCTTGAGCAAAGCCCTTAGGGGTGACCGCACTAGAGGTACATTGGAAAAGTGACTGATGCAAATTGTTTTTTTGCGAAGTGTGAAATTTGCATCAAGATGTTTTGCAACATGCAAGCAAATAATTTGCAGCTTAAATACGTATATCGTGTGAATGTCGCGAGACAATTTTTGCGGCTGATTTGCGAGTAATTTGTGATTAGCTTGCGGATGTTTTACAGAAAAAAGCGAATCTCCTGTCTTAAATTAGTAGTGTTTTGTTTTTGTTCTCATTATTAGCGCGAACAAAATGCGAATAAAATATGAATGATGAGAAAATATAAAGTATTATATTAAATATAAAGTCTCAAACTTTCCGCATAGAAATCTCCAACTTGTCGCTTTTCCTTGCGAACAAAAAATTAATAATTTGCGAGTAAAACGCCAACTTTGCGACCTTCTTGTGACATGTGTGTACTGTTTGAGACGACTCCGTGTCAGAGCCTTGTTTTGTGATATTCGCAGAAATTTCAAACATGCTTGAAATATTTTGCGATGAGTTCGCAAATCAGGCGACTAAAATGCGATGCTGCGAATGTCACGCAACAAATCTATTGCACATCTAGTGTGATCACCCCTTAATCTTCAATTGCTCAGCTGTATAAAATCGAAGACACTCTGGTGTCTGCCAAATGCTGTGAATATAAAGGTTTACAAAAAAAAAAAAAAAAATCATGTAGAAATCTTCTTTTTGACTTTTCCTTCCTATTCTTTACTAATGTGTATGTTGTTCCTAACCACCACTCTGCCGAATTAAACAGAATTTCAGTGTCTTTTTTGCACAGGTAACATTTACCAAGTCTGACCTGGAGCAGTCTCTCACCTCTTAGTGTTCTAGTGGTTCCAGTGTTTCTGCAGACCACAGTGCATTATTATTCTACCTGCACTCAGCTCTTCTTCATTTGTGCGCCTTAGTGCCCTGCCTGGAGTATGGAGTGACCTTCGAAACACATATTGTGGAGAAGTTTGGTGTGTCTTTTGGACGTGAGGGTGAGACGATGAGTCTGGGTTGCTCTGTTATCATCTACCCATCCCTACAACGCTTCCAGCCTGAGATTGAATGGTACAGAGATGGTGAGTGGATTTGTTTTCACACTGTAAATGCATTAGGTGTCAGTTTCAGTTGTGAGATTTTTATTATTCATTTATTAATAATAATTTATAATTTATTATTATTATTATGTGTTAGATAAGTTGCTGGTGCCATCTAAGTGGGTTCAGATACACTGGAGTGGAGACCGAGCTACTCTTACGCTCACACACCTAAATAAAGAAGACGAGGGACTTTACACTCTTCGTGTCATCACAAAGTCTGGCTATGAGACACACTCAGCCTATGTCTTTGTCCGAGGTAGGGTTTGGCTTCATACTGAATAACAATAATGATTAGCACAGAACAAAATGGTTGTCTATATCTAGTTAATCTGTCACAGCTCGGTTGTTGTCTCGAGGTTTTTTTACCACTGTAGAGCAGTGAATTATGGGGAAAAGCTTTTGATTGACTGCTTGTGGTAACTTCTTTAAAATTCTGGTAAATTTGATAAATGCTGTAGTATTTTATTGTCTGAGATTTCCTACAGGAGTTCCTACAGCAGAGCGTGAATCACTCACTAAGTCATTTGCCGGTCTGCTTAATTCTACTACTAGATTAGTGTGGAGGATGAGGCTTATCTCAGGTGACACTGGGTGAAGCCAGGGTACAACCTGAACAGCTCACCAGACCATTGCAAGGACAACACACACACACACACACACACACACAACCATTCACACTCACATCTAGGGGCAATCTGAATCAGCCAATTAGCATAATGTGCATGTCTCTGGACTGTGGGAGGAAACCAGAGTACCCAGAGGAAACCCACGCAAGCATGGGGAGAACATGCAAACACCCGAGCTGGAACCCAGAACTTTCTTGCTGTGAGGTGGATGTGCTAACCACTTTGCCAAATCAGCTGTGAAGAATGTTCTGTAAGATTCTAATGTCAAAAGAAGCAAGAATGATTTCACATGAAATTGAGCTGCACTTTGGGAAGTAAGTGATATTGGAAGTTCAGCTTAGTTGTGTGAGTGTCACCTCAGGAGGCATCTGGTTTTGTGAGAAATTACTCTGCAATCTGCTCAACTCAACCTCATCAGTCCTCAGCCATTGAGTCACCAAGATATTTCATGCCATGAGCTGACCTGTGCATTCAGCTGTCAAGTGTAAACCCTTGAGGGGCCTCATTATTCAGTATAATGGTAGTAGAGATGACTACTAATTCTGGAAACCGAAGACAAGAAGTACATGTCACTTTAACAGCAGCATTCAAAAGCTCATTTCCACAATCTGTAAGCAGCCACACAGCTTTATTCACATTTCCTTACATAAATGAACTCTGAACAGAGTCTCCTGATATCCGCTGGTAAGAAATAGAGGAGGGGTAGCCTTCCTTGCTGGTTTTAGGCAATCAAATGAGTTGTAGGCTCATCATTTCATTCTTCTTAAAGGACTGTAAAACTATTCAGCACATATGAAGAAATCACCATCAAAAACATTGATGTCAGTGTTGAACTGGATGTCTTACCCTCTGTGGCTTTCGAGTCTGGATAGTGGCCATTGATTTTCTAGGCACATGTGTACTTTGCGTCTAAGACAAACTGTCTTCTCCACTTCTGCTAGCTGCCTTGATAGCTTGATAGGTTTTCAACACCTTGACATCAGATTGTTTAGATCGATTCAGCATTTTCATCATTTGGCATTTCGGCATTCATGTTGTAAAGTATAGTGTGCTTTAGAGTAAACATACATATACCCCTGAATGCACTATTCTGCTCTCGACAGACATCTCAATTTACATAATCAAATCATAAGGTAAGCCCACCACTCCTGTCCCCCCTGTCCCCACACACACAATAATTCACACAACTATAGAAAAAAAGGTTTTTATGTTTTTCATGACGGATGACCTCAGGTTCAACATCCCAGATTAAATACAGACTTGGCCTGCTTTTGTATTGTGCTGCTGTATGTAAAAGTTTTGTTTCCAATCTCATGCACATACCATAACCATAAAGATAAACATGAACACATGATTCATGGAACATTACTTAGAAGCTGTGCGCCAAACACTTATAAAGCAATGCATTAAGTAATGTGTGGAGTGTTAGACTATGTGTTTATGAATGTGGGCTTGAGGCTGTCTTAGGTCTCAGGTTTCATTCTAATTTTATACCTATCTGCTAAACGCATGGACCAGCTCAAGTTAAGTAGCAGTCAGAACCCTTGAATGGAATGTTCTTTTAATATCTTGTTAATTTTACAGTACAAGGACGTGATATTGTGCAATGTAATATTATACTTTGTCTCCAGCAATGGTGTATAGAAAAAAATCTCTTTGCTACATAGTACAATTACCAGAGATAACATCTACAGTGATACTGTAATTCAGTGTATAAATGAAAACCAAGATTGAGGCCATGAACCTTCCTAACAAATAGGACTTCATTCTACTGACCTAAGGCGGAAAAGTAGCGTAGTGTTTAGTACGTTCGTCTCACAGCAAGAAGGTCCTGCGTTCAAGTCCCTGGTTTGGATGTTTCTGTATGGAGTTTGCATGTTCTCCATATGCTTGTTTGGGTTTCTTCCGGGTACTCAGGTTTACTCCCACAGTCCAAACACATGTACGTTGGGCTCATTGGCTGTTCCAAATTGCCTCTTGGTATGAGTGGGATTGGTTGTGTGTGTGTTGGCCCTGGGATGGACTGGCGATCTGTTCAGGGTGTACACCGCCTTTTGCAGGGGAGTCGGCTGGGATGAGCCTCAGTCTCCCCTACCCCCTAAAAAAGGCTAATAGGCTTAAGTCATGTCATTTTCTGAACCGCTTATTCCTAATTAGGGTCGCGGGGAGGCTGGCGCCCATCTCAGCCGACTCCGGG
>JAQMYF010000010.1:3455744-3466912 GCA_030014195.1 Neosilurus mollespiculum | reverse complement strand
CGTCGATAGTGGGGCTTGAACCCCTGACCTTGGGATCAGTAATCCAGCACCTTACCACCAGGCCACCACTGCCCTAATAGGCTTAAGTGGTTTGGCAAATGAATAAATCAATAAAAATTGCTATGTATGTGAATTTGAGTCTAAATGCTTGTGTGTGTTGATCCTGTGATGAACTGGTGAGTTATTCAGGGTGTATCCCACCTTGGCCTGGAGTTGGCTGGGATGGGCTCCAGCCTCCCCTGGCCCTAAAAAGAGATAAAGCATTCAGAAAACGACATGACATGACTACTGACAATAACTTTTGCATGATCATAAGAATTCATGAAATTGTTTGAATGGATAACTTACCTGTGTGACTTTGTGTCTTAGATACTGACGCAGAAGTTGCAGGGGCTCCTGGTGCTCCTCTGGATGTGTTTTGTCAAGAAGCTAATAAAGATTATGTCATTGTTACATGGAAACAGCCTGCTGTGGATGGAGGCAGCTCCATTCTGGGCTACTTTGTCGACAGGTACATATAAATAAATATTTTTATGGAAATGGAAGGATATATTCCTCATATGAATTTCCCTTATGGAAATATCTTTTAAAAAAGGACATAAGACAATTCATGACAAGTATGTTATGATAGAGTAAGAGAGGTTGAGAGGTTTTATTTTCATTCTAGCCATATACAAGTATAGAGTAGAAAGAAATATGCTTTGGTGTAATATCAGAATGGCAGAATTTCCTGGTGCACTACAGCATAACAGTTGCTTTTCCTTCACTGTCTCTTATCTCTTACCTTCTAACTTGCTCTGTCTCATAAGGTGTGAAGTCGGCACTTCACACTGGATTCAGTGCAACGATACTCCAGTCAAGTTTGCCCGTTTTCCAGTGACTGGTCTCGTCGAAGGCCGCAGTTATATTTTCCGTGTGCGTGCAGTGAATAAGTGTGGCATGAGTCATCCTTCTCGAGTGTCTGAACCCGTGGCGGCCATGGACCCTGCTGACCGTGCTCGCAAAGGTATCACCTAGAGCTAAGCTTCCCTATTCTAAATTTGATGGACCTATAAACTACAGTGTTGAACGGTGGTGATAATAAGAAAGAAATACTTAAAGTAGAGTTTCTTTATGTACTTCATTTAATATTACTATATTTTCTTTATTTTCTATATATATATTAATACATACACTATTTATTAATTCTATATGTGTACATTTTAGGTAATGCATTAATTGAAATCCTTGAATGTCAGTATTAAGATACAAGGTGGGGTGGGGGTGGGGTGTGAAAGGAATACATTCTTTACATATTTTACTCTGAGTTTACACTGGGGCATGATGATCATCATCTCCACGATTCAAAGAAGCGTGGAGCTCCAGGATTTATAACCACACTTGGAGCTCGATTCAGGTATATAAAGGAGGCAGGGTACGTCCGAGTGTTGAAACTTGAAGGAATTGTGTTTCCAAGTTCCCTTACAATGGCACATCGAGGTCTTTTTTGCTCTGTTGAGGTCTGTTAAGCTCTACTACGCTCTACTACGATTCCCATGTTCTATCATGATTGGCACCAAATCATAATACATCGTAATAATCGCGGCAACATTTTTGACAGTCAAAAATTTTGACACGATCAGAAGCACTATGTTTCCTTAAGATTATCACGATTCGCTCCCATGACCCCACTCATCATGATTCTCTCAAATCAAGGAGATTTTGGACATTGTGCCTCAGTGTTAACCCAGGCTTACATACAAACGAATACGTACTGTACATACTTTATTTATTTATTTAATATTTTCTAATTTTGATATTAGCAATATTTCTGTAAAGTTCTTTTCTGCTTTTTTTCTGTTTCACATCTCTCTCTCTCTCTCTCTCTTTTTTCTAATGGAAGGAGCCTCTGCACCTTGGACTGGCCAGATCATTGTTACTGAGGAAGAGCCTGTAGGTAAGCACAATCCTTCTAGTATGTTTTTAGTAAAGACACTTATGAGGACTGGACATTGTCATGTGGAAAGTGAGTAGTGTCAGTCTTAACTGCATGACAATTGTTAACCTTTGTGGCTCTTTTAGAGGGTGTAGTTCCTGGCAAACCTTGTGACCTTACAGTTATTGAAGCCACCAAGAACTATGTGGTGCTGAGCTGGAAGCCTCCAGGAGACAAGGGATATGAGGGTGCCATGTACTATGTTGAAAAGGTCCAAAAATTTTATCCTAAAAACTACATTTAAGATACATATACTACAGTATATGATGATGAAAAAATGAAATAGAGGGGCAAAAAATGTATATGTACTAAACTATACAGTATAGTTACACAGTGTATAACCAAATGCACTATTGTACATAAAAATTTAACATACATGTTCAAAACTCTGGATATCCTGTCAGCATAGTCAGTTACTTGAAGCAACCTGAACTGTAAATATTTTGTATTTTATAGTGTGTGTCTGGCACAGACAGCTGGCAGCGTGTGAACACAGAGCTTCCAGTGAAATCTCCACGCTTTGCTTTGTTCGACTTGTCTGAGGGGAAATCTTACTGCTTCCGTGTCCGCTGCTGCAACTCAGCTGGTGTCGGTGAACCTTCAGACCCCACAGAACCAACTCAAGTGGGAGATAAACTGGGTGAAAAAAACTGTCACTTCTCACATCAACTTCTACTATAACATTGCTCTTAAATTTACATTAAGAATACATGCAGATAAATGGGTCCGTACCCAGGACGGATGAATGGATGGATAGATGGATGGATATAATGCAGTGAATGAAAATGACTTTTTTTTTTAATTCACCAAATAATAATAGTAGTAGTAGTAGTAGTACTAGTAGTAGTAGTAGTAATGATAATAATAATAACAACAACAGCAACAACAACAACAACAATAATAATAATAATAATAATACACTGCATGCAGATACTCAATTCATCATTCCTAAACTGTTATTAAGTTAAAGTTTTAACTGCATTATAAATTAAATTTATAACCTTGATACTGAGTTTCTTCTTCTTAATATTATTATTAATAATAATAACAACAGTAATACTACTACTACTACTACTAATAATAATAATTATTATTATTATAATTATAGTAATAATAATACATTAAATATGTTACAATATAAACTTTAACATTCTAATCTTAGTTTACAAATTCCACATCCTCCACTCTGTAGATGTGCCATCTGCCCCAGGCCGGATAGTGCCCACTCGAAACACAGACACATCTGTCGTTGTGTCATGGGAGGCATCACGGGAAGCAAAAGAGCTGGTGGGCTACTATATTGACACCAGTGTTGTTGGAAGCAATTCTTGGGAGCCCTGCAACAATAAGCCGGTCAAAGGCACCAGGTAAATTTTCCAGATTTACAAAGAAAGACAGACAGACAGACAGACAGACATGCATTCATGCACACACTGCCATTTAAGAACACTATTCTAGCCACATACAATCGCTCAGCATAGAACAAGTGCACACCTACACCTTCATGCAGTTATTTAATCAGCCAATCATGTGCCAGCAGTGCAATATATAAAATCATTCAGGTACTGACCATCAGTTTCAGTGAATGAGTGAGTGAGTGAGTGGCAGTTCTACAGTTGCAAATGCCTTGTTACTGAAAAAGGTCAATAGGACCTGGTCAGACTGGTTTGAACTGACCCAAAGACTACAGTATCTCAAATAAACACTCTAGTGTGAGCAGTATGCACGACTCGGAGGAGCTACGACAGCAGAAGATCACGTCAGAAAGCTGAGGCTGCTCATTTAATCCTATTAGGTTTGCGGTGAGGCTGGAGCCTATCCCAGCCAACACTGGGCGAAGACAGGTTACACCATGAGCAGCTTGCCAGACAATCGCAGGATCAACATACACACAAAACCATTTATGCTCACACACCAAACCCACGCAAGCATGGGGAGAACATGCAGACTACACACAGAAACGCCCCTGCTTAGCCCAGGACTCAAACCCAGAACATTCTTGCTGTGAGGCGGACATGCTAACCACTACGCCACTGTGCTGCATGAACTAGAACCTCAAAGGAACGTTTCATACATCTTATGGAATCCATGCCATGATGACTTGCAGCTGTTTTGAGAGTGAAGGAATGCATGTTGCGGTAGTGTATAGTACATACAGATTTTTGTTTTACACTGCCTTTGGTTTTGTCCATAGATTTGTTTGTCATGGCTTGACAACAGGCGGAAAGTATGTGTTCCGTGTGAGAGCAGTCAACGCAGCTGGAATCAGTGAGTTCTCACAGGAGTCTGAAGCCATCGAAGTTAAAGCTGCTATTGGTGAGTGAGCACTGCTTACGGTTTAGATTCAACAAATTAATTATTTTTACTACTCCTTATCGGATGGGCTATGTTGTATAATTGTAATTAAAGAGGTAATCTTCCTGTTTACTGGAGAGCAATATGACATCATACATCTTGTGATTGTCTTTTCATAAACATATTTTCAGCTGTGTACACTCAGCAAATCGATTCCTTTTATGCTCCACACCATTGTTTCACTCTTTAACTTCTCACCTTTTCAACCGCAATGTGAAGCCACACCCACATCCCCTGCAGCTCCGCCCATGATTCTCCCAGAAGGTGGGGTTAGGACTTGTAGATTTCCTCTAGATTGGGTCCTGTGTGATCCGTCATAGTGGTAACTACAAAACCAGTTCACCCGCCCTCACACACACCCTCTGTTCAACCTTCCACTTCTTGGCATCTACATCCTTTTCCTCCAGTATAGCATATCTCTTCCTCTCTCATGTTCCCCATAATGCTCCTCTGAGCTAAGCTACTAAGCAAGTTAGCAACTGTGTTTGGCTTTGTGCTCTGCTGCATGATCAGTGTACCCTTGAGGAACCCACATAGCAATATGATTATGATTTTTGCTTATGTAAACTTTTGTTCACTAGTAATCAATTGGTTTAACTCTATAAGTCTTAAGTCACTATACAGATAGTGGACATATTCATAACATTGCAAGCAGTGCTGTAGTGCTTAAAAAGTGGATAACCAATACATGTCTGCAGATGCACTCTTATGTAGGTAAGCTACCGAACATCTGTGCAAGACTTCCTTACCATTCATTCATTCCATTTCTAGGCTGCTTAATCTTTATTAGAGTCGTGGGAAGGCTGGCACCCATCTCAGTCACCTCTAGTCGACAGATCGCCAGGCCATTGCAGGGCCAACACACATATAACCATTCACACTCACACTTACATCTAGGGCAATTTGGACCCGCCAGTCAAAACTGTGCATGTTTTAGACAGAGCCAGTGTAGCCCAGTAAACTTCATGTAGTCCATTTAAATTTCTTAGAATAAATCATTTTGTTTTTTAGCCAAAGAAAAAAGTACTTTTTTTCATCAAGGGTTGGCACAAAGCATCATACTTACCTGCATGAACTCATTTCTTTTAGCCGCATTTTCTAGTACCTCTGCACACTCAACTATAATTCAGGCTCTTCACTCATCCTCCACCACTTTAATTTTCTACTCTTTTTAATTCCAGCTGCTTTCTGCTATTCTCTTCTGGCATGTTCACTTTCAGATGTCTCTCCTTAGCCATCTTGTCTTCATTTATTTTCCCGACAAATGAAGACTTTATACTGTTCTCTGTTTCTTTAGATTAACTCTTCTAAGTTGAAAATAATTGATCTGTGATGTAAATGAGCTATGCTAAATAGTAATATTGACAAAAATATGCTATGCATGCATGCTGAAAATTGAAAGAATCTTAAAACAAAACTACAAAAAACTCTACATACGAATGTGTGTAGAACAACTGTTTGTATGAAGCAGCTTGTGTTCGTTTGTATGACTTCTACTGAGTTTACTTTTTTTTTTTTTTTTTCTCTTGCTGTTCCTGGCTAACTACTTTAGGGGGCGGTATTCCTCATGGTGTGTTTCTGGAGTCAGGGGGTAACACAGTTGGACTAACCCAGCACAGGTCAGGCAAGGAGGGCAGGCATGTGCCCCCTTGCACCCCTGCTACCACGCCGCTAACTACCCTAGCTAGTGTTAGCGAGAGGGCTAATATAACAGGCCCTCAAGTTCCTCCAAATACAAGTAAAAGCAAAGGGGGGAATAGAGGAAGTGTAACCTGGGCTCCTGAATACAGCTGTGAGTTTGATCCTCAATCTGGTACCAATTCAGACCCCAAAATGTCCAGTGAACCTGGCACTAATTCGACCATCAAAATGGCCAATGAACCTTGTAGTAATTTAAGCAAGAAAGTGGGCTCTAAACCTGACACCAATTCAATCAAGAAATCAGAACTTGAACCTAGCACCAATTCAGACACTACTTTAGGCACTGCACTTGGAAACAATTTAGAAGCCAATTCAAATGCTGGGCCTGGTACCAATTCAAATGCTAGCACAAACACTTCAGGGCCCACGGCTAAGCAAGTTCCCAATCCCTCTGCTGATAGAGTAATGGAACCCATAATCAAACTGACAACTGACATGGAAAAACGTAAGTCCTCAGTAGACTCTTCTTCGGAGCAAGAGAGAAAACAAGAAAATGGAAATGGGCGCAGAGGTTCAGGTGAGGACAAGGTGCAAGAGTAAGCTTCGTCCACTCTGTACTGCATCTATGGATGGGTTGACGTCTTCAACTTTCCTTTAAACTAAAATGTCTTTCATCTTTATTCTGCTTATTTTAGTTTTCCATCTATTTTCAATTGTTTAAAGCTGGTTAATAATTTTTTTTTCAATAATTCTGGCATGCCTGAATTCTTTGAATTGTAGTTTTGCTGTTTATATTTTGGACACCTTCTCTAAAAATATAATACCAACATAAGCACTAAATGACAATTAACAGTTTTAAAAGTGTCTTCCAACAGAAAAAAGGTGCATTTGTCCCTTTTAAAGAGTTAATCTGATTCAAATCTTTAGACTAATTTCCTTCTGTGTGCAAAATCTTAGGCCGATGGCTTCTGTTGTAACAAATGTTTGGGCAGTTATTTATACTTTTTGAAACCGAGAAAGATGATGTTATCAAGGCCCAAGTTAACATGTAAAAGTATAGGATTTTGATACATTCATGCCATTTATTGACGGACTTGTTGGTGATATAAAGCTTAAATTAAAATCAGTGCAAAGGAAAACTATATATGAGTGGACGCGAACCAGAGTCTACTACCTCACATTTTTTAAGTTTTAAGAAAATGAGATTTAAAGTTTGTAATTTCTGTAAATTTGGAGTTTAACCTGACCTGAATTTATTGTTATCCAAAATATCACTTATTAAGTTAGAAACTGACCTCGAGATGTCCGTGATCTCTAGGATAGAGAATCATTAGGTATGAGTATATGAGCATATATACATATGAGTCAGATCTTAAAATATTATTACCCTTTCTTAAGAATGATTAAGAAATGTAAATAAACTGTAATGAAAACATGACAACAACCTCCTGAAAAGAATGAAATCTTTATCTAGATCAACACATCGTGTTGTGCATCAGTAGTACAACAAACAGCAAAACGTATATAAAACTATCAAACTCTTGTCTTTATTAAAATAATAAGTTCAAACGGGTAACCTGTAACTAAGTAAACTGTTCAAAATTAATCCCATGTGGAATCTAAAAATGTCACCGAAGGTTTGTGGGTCAGTTTGGCAATAATTGCAGTTACACAATGGTAGGGTACTTAAAAGTAGACAATGGCATGATACCCCTGATATACTTAACTCATTTTTGACCAGATAGAAGACTGGTTCTCATTCACTCATATGTACCAGGATTAATATACTTAAGTACAAACACCTGAAATACTGAATTATAACTAAAACCATATTCCTTTAAATTAACGTGGGTACTGATGATGTCATCATTCTGAGATTCAATTTTGAATAGTTACACTAGCAATCAATAAGATTTTTCACAAAGACAGATATTAATATAGAGTTTTGAGTCAAGTGACAGATTTTTGTTGACACATGACAATGTCAGATAATATATTCCATACTTGTCACATTAGAATTCCATTGCTCATGTTTGTCAAATTTTTCAATTAATATTACTTGGCAATATATGTCACACCATCACTTTTATGTGGCTGAAACAGAAATACGCTGAGCTACAAAACCTACTGTCATTATGTTCCAATGTATTTCTGTCAAAAATGGATCAAGAAACATGTTTTTATTTAGTGAATAATTTACAGGAGTTGTCATATCACTTGCTTTATAATTAATAGCACAGTGGTGGCTTAGTGGTTAAGGTGATGGATTACTGATCCGAAGGTCAGCAGTTCAATCCCCACTATCACCACTGTTGGGCCCTTGAGCAAGGCCCTTAACCCTCAGTTGTTCAGCTGTATAAAAATGTTCATTGTAAGTCTCTCTGGATAAGAGCGTCCGCCAAATGCCGTAAATAATAAATAAAATGTCATAATAATTGGCGAGATTTACTGGGTTAAATAAAATGCACTGAAAATGTTCACAGCTCATCATGTTTACTCATTGAGATCAAACATTTTACTATATGGGTTGGTGTTTTTTCTTCCTCACAGCATTTAGTCAAGTTAGGTATATTGTAAAGGAGTGGATAATTAAATATCGTGCAAAGGTAAGGTTGACTGTGTCACTTCTTTTGTATTATTATATGCGTAAATATATATATTTTCTCATTTCACTAAACTTTAATTATATCACCTTACTTGCACACTGAAAATGTTTTCTTGCCACCTCCAGCTCGCAGTGCACTGGTCACCCTTTCTACTTAAAAAGGGTCCTGATATATTGAATTTTTTTCTTTTTGTTTTGATAAACCCCTTTAAAATAGGTTCCATTATGCTGGTTACCTAGCCAAATTGGGCTACAGGTACTTGAATAAAGAGCAGAACAATTTTTATTAAAAGTAATAAAATTGTAAAAAAATAAAATTTGAGAGGGGGGTCCTTTTTCTCAATATAAAAGAAGTACCATATGATAATTGACTCTGAATGTAACCTGACTTTGAAAAGAATACAACCAAAGTATTTTTTCAAGAGAACCTTATTTTCATTTCCCCAGACTAAGTTTTTTCTTAAGTGATTCTTAACCATCATCTCAAATTCTAATTGTAGTTCTTATATTAATCCAGCCTCCCCTGCTCCACCCTATGGCATTTCTGTGTTGGAGAGTGTAAGGGATGCTATGGTGCTAGCTTGGAAGCAGCCAACATTCATTGGTGGTGCTGACATCACTGGGTACTTTGTGGATTACCGTGAGATCGTCAGTGGAGTTCCTGGAAAATGGCATGAGGCTAACATTAAGGCAGTCAGTGAAAGAGCCTACAGGGTGAGTCTACTGATGTTCTCCTGAATTTAATACCATAGCAAAGATTTTTTTCAAGTAACTTGAATCCTTCCATTTATGTCATTTAGGAGTTCTCTCATTTTTTTTTCTTTCCTCCACAGGTCTCTGATCTGAAGGAGAACATGTTCTACCAGTTCCAGGTTCGTGCTGCAAACATGGCTGGTGTTGGCATCCCATCTCTGCCCAGTCAGACCTTTAAATGTGAAGAGTGGACCATTGCTGTGCCAGGTGTGTGTCTGTATGAGGGACAATTTGATGACATATGTTTTTTATGGACCATTTATTATCTTGTACTGGAATATATTTATTCAGTTAAACAAAAATATATACAGGTCCCCCACATGACCTCCAAGTTCTCGAAGTACGTAAGGATTCCATGGTGTTGCTGTGGAAAGCACCAGTGTACCAAGGCCGCGATAAGGTCAATGGCTATTACATTGACATCAAGGAGGCGGATGCAGGTTTAGAGAAATGGAGAGGAGTCAACGAGAAAGCTACCAGCAAGACATACATGAAGGTCTGTCTGTGTGGCCTAGATGTTTGAGATCTCAGTGTTCCCGGAACTATTATGATTCCTAAATACATTATGTTTATAAACCAAGGATTTTTAGAATGCTTTTGACAAAATAATCCTAAAATAATCCTAAAAATTCAGAATTTTCTGCAGCTGTATGCTTTATGAAATGCCAAAAATATATTTTAGAACTATTTTAATATTTGATTGTGTACTATAGATATGTGTAAGGACAAGTAAAAAAAATTAAAAGGTATTCCGTGTACTTACTTATCATACCATTGTGATGTGTGCAGTTTTAGGAAAATAATACAGAGCAGGGTGGTGTGAACTACATTGATACATTTAGGTGAAACTGAATTTGGGCTTTATTGGGTAAATTTCTAAATTTTATACCTAGAAAAATATTTGGAGTACAGCGCTAAGGTTCATGGCATGGTTGCATTTCCTAGATAGGTTTACTGATATTAATTTGTTGAAGAAAATCCATGACATGAACTGGGTAAAGTTCTGAAAACTGAGTGAGTTGGCATGGAATGAACCAGTAAGATTTAGAAATGTTAGCATAGAATCCACCTTCAACATTTATAATAATAGTGTGTAAAACAAAAGAAAAAAACAAGAGGATATGGAAAGTTCCCATGACACCATTTCTAAATCATGTTACTAGCTTGGGAACATCTGGGGTTAACAGTGTTACTGAAGACATGGACTGATTGTTTAACTATTTGTTCCAGATTAAAGATGTGGAAGAAGGAGTGCCATATGTTTTCCGTGTACGAGCTCAAAACAAAGCTGGTGTAGGCAAAGCATCTGAAGAAACAGAGCCAGTGTTGGCTGAGACTAAACCAGGTAAAAGTGGATGCATCTTGTTTAGATGATTATTCTTATAATGTTACAAGAAAGTCAAGCACTACTACAAAAGAAATGCTGGTAAATTTAGAAAAATCCAACATATAGGAGGCAAACTACAGTACAAACAAGATAAAAAAAATAATAAAATGATAATTTAGAAAATGCTAAATCAAGCACAAAACAAAGCAGGGTCCTTTCTCATTCTTAGGCACGATGGAGTTGGTTGTGGATGTTGATGATGAAGGTGTGATTTCACTGAACTTTGAATGTCATAAACTCACTGCTGATTCCAAATTCATCTGGTCCAAGAACTATGAAGAGATGAAAGACTCAAACCGTATGACCATGGAAACCAAAGGGAACAAGTAAGTGTGTGTGTGTGTGTGTGTGTGTGTGTGTGTGTGTGTGTGTGTGTGGGTGGGTGGGTAGGAGTGTGTTGGGTGTGGTTAATGTGTTAATGTGTTTGTGTAATTAATGTGTTAATATATATA
>JAQMYF010000010.1:3430666-3442540 GCA_030014195.1 Neosilurus mollespiculum | reverse complement strand
TATATATATAGGTGTAACAGTGCATAATAAAGTCATGCTGTGTGGCGAAGATTTCTTTAATCAGTATTAAGAGACTCCCATAGTCAGGATCATGACCATGATGTGTCCCTATAGACTGAATCTGGAACCTTTCCTAGTGGCACCACTAAACTTCAATTTCAAAAATGTTATCTATCGTGTGGTCTAACTCAGGACTAGAGCAGCACTTTAGTTTTAGTCAGTTCTTATGTTGTGTGTTAATCGCTTTATTGTAATCGACCTGCAGCACTGATGTGAGCTTGAAAGCTTTAAAATGAAGCGATAGTGAGCTCTCTGAATATCCGCTATGTTTCATTTAGTTAGCAATATTCCTATTCTATGCCACTGATGTCTCTTGTCATTAATAAATCACTGCATGTTAATTATGGCTCCACATCTTGTCCCGTTTGAGTTGATTTAACATAATTTTCCTCGTCTGTATAACAAACTGCACCCCTTCCTGGACACTGCACAGAAATAATGATATCACGTATCACTGTGTTATTGTTTTGGCACCACTTCTTGTGTCACTCAATGATCATGTCGCTGTTCTGTTTCCAATAAACAGAGTACATATTCCCTCACTTCCCTCTCTGTGTCTCTCATTCACTTTGCTCTCCTCCACTTGTTTACTCCTCCACCTCACGATCATCACTTACTTATTCTCCTGTGCCTAGTGTGGATGAAGTTCCAATGGATACCTGAACACATCTTTATCAATTCCATACAGTCACTCTTTTACACATGAAGAAAACAAGAAAAAGTGTAATTAAATAATGTGATGTTGCTTTATATTGTAAATTGTTGTGATAAGGCTAAAATTTCAGTTGCTTCTTCCTTATGTCAACATATTTTTACTGTAAAAATACCATGGCCTTCAAAATACGTTATATATGACTTCGAAAAGATTTTTGGTTTCTAGCAGTTATTAAAATTATACATAATAAACAAAGAAGAGTGTATTATTAGTACATTTAAAATTTTAATTTGGCTAAGGTCAGGTCATCTTAATTTAACTGTGGGAAATGTAAAGATAAACTGTGCACTGAGTAAAAGAATGGGTATACTCTTTTATATTATTTGAAGAGGCATTAAGGCAAAGTTATAATTTGCCATAATTTTGCCATATACATAACAACCATCAAGATACAATAAACAACCGTTCTTTCACAAGTTCATTCACTGTAGTGGTTTACTATATGATCAAGTGTCAATGAAGGCTCATTGATCTTACCAGAGTAAAGGTAAGTAAATAAGTAAGACAGTTCTCCTGCATCTCACATGTTGAGCTGTTACAGTTATCTTAAAACGTTGAGCATTTAATCACCTGGGTTAATTTCACCTGCAGCTTAAAGGCAGTGCTTGATTTCAGGAAAATACAACTTGAAGGGGGTCTCATGAAATGTGCAGTTCTTGACCAAAGTGAATTTGGAATGCATCTAAAGATTTTTAATCTACCACCCTGAGATTCCATCATTCAACATTAAGTTGTGATGATGAGAAAAAGTTGGTTTGAGTCAAGACAAAACATTAACTCACAAACGTTAACCATTAAATTACACATAGATTAGCACTGAAGGGTTCTTCGAGGGTTAGGGTTTAAAGATCCAATGCAGAAAGTCTTTTTGAACTTGATACACATGGCTCAGACAAAAATGCCTTCTCTAATATTTAGTTGTACCATCATTAGCACTTATTACAGCGTGTAATCAACCTAGTATTGTTTGGACAAACTTAAGCAACATCAGAACATTTATTTCCGTCCAGATTTGTTTTCATTTTTCACCAACATTTTAACTTGATGACAGGAAAATCAATCCACTTCTTAAAGTCTTCTCCTGCTCATCCTAAAGACTTTCAGTAGGGTTAAGGACTCTGTAGTGCCAGTTCATGTGTGAAAATGATTCCTCATGCTTCCTGAACCACTCTTTCACTAACAACCCCCATTTTATATCCATGCCATAGGGAAAGAAACACTTATAGGATAACCTGGTCATTCAGTGCATTCAGATTGACAGATATTTCCTCATAATGTTGCTGAGCCTCGACCTGACCAATTAAAACAATAATGTTATGGCACTTGCACGCTGTATTCAAGGCTAAAGAAGGTCCAACAAAATATCAAAGTGTGCAACTTGTTTTTTTCCAGGCAGTGTAATTTTTAGCAACTTGTATTCTCAACTTTAAGTAGCTTTTGGATCTTTGTTTTATTATCTGTTAGCTTTTGCTTTATATTTTGGAGTGTTGTCTTGTTATAGGATAAAAGCAACACAGAAGTTTGCAGATAACTTTTATTTCACCTAGAAAACAGATGTGCCACTTGGGTTAAACAAAGTAGTTCATTAAACCAGTTACCATTCCTAAGATTGTTTTCATCTTACTGAGACTAATGTGTTAATTCCAGTTGATACCAATGACGGGTGCTTGTGCATTTATCAGACCTAGAATAAATTTTGGGTTTTAGAAAACTTTAGGCATCTTGTTTTACAAGTGAGCAGTTTTGTGAGGTAAGTACTACAGAGTGTATTAAAAGCAGAATGGCAATGCAGCTTTTGTTTAGAAAGATCAAAATATTAATGTCATTATGCCAGACGTAAGAGATGACGCAGATGCAAGCGTAAAGGTGAATTCAGTTTAAAAATGGGAAAGCACAAACACAGGGAAAACTGGGAAAAAAAGCCTTTCGAAATCTCAGCACAAGCTTGTGCTAGAACAAACAAGGCAAATTTAAACCGACAGGCAGACTTGGATATAATGTCCATGGTGCCAATTAGGATAAAGAAGCTTAAAAGCCAGAAGCTCCAGTCCAGTTGTGCAAGCCTGACATGGTCGTGGCGAAACACTGAGAGCACAAACAGGCAAACAGGTTAACATGATGGTGAACAGGTGGGGAGCTACAGACCAGGCAAATAAATGACTAAGAGGCAGAACCGTCATTCATGCATGACGCACAGTGGTTAGCACGTCCGCCTCACAGCATGAATGCCTGGGTTCGATGCTCAAGCGTTTCTGTGTGGAGTTTGCATTTCCTCACCGTGCTTGTGAGGGTTTTCTCCCACAGTCCAAAAACATGCACAGTAGGCTAATTGGCTGATCCAAATCACCCCTAGGTGTGAATGTGAGCATGCATGGTTGTGTGTGTGCGCGCGCGCGTGTGTGTGTGTGTGTGTGTTGGCTCTGCAATGGCCTGGCGTGCTGTTCAGGGTGTACCTCGCCTTCTCCCAGAGTTGGCTGAGATAGGCTCCACACTAAAACAAGATTTTATGGTTTATTTAAAAAAGCAAAAGTAAACTAAATTTTTTTTTAATAGTTTAATTTTATATATTTTAACCATGACAGGTAGGTGCACAGTTGTTGGCTCATCAAAGCCTAAGTGCTTTGTAACAGTGCGCTTTTCCCCATTCACAAGCATTCTAGAATACACTCCTCAGAAACACAAGAAAAGCCAACAAAAATTAGTTCTTTGAATTATTTCCCAATTTTAAGCCATTATACTGAATATGCCGTCTGCTCCAAGTGACTGTGACAAATTGTGATTCAGCCATTTTGATTCAAGTATTATAAACTTGAGTTTTAGTTGTAATATCTCAGAGATAGAGAGCAAATCAGATCATTAGATCACGTTAGATTAGATCATTAAATCATGATCCTGCATCGCATTTACTAACACGTTTTTTTTGTTGCCATAAAGATAAACCCTTATCGTTCATTTAGAATCAAAATAATTTTCACTTATGCCCTGTGATGGCCTGGTGAGCTGTTCAGGGTGTACCCTGCCCTCGCCCACAGTCGGCAGAGATGGGTACCCTAATAAGGATTAAGCGGCTTAGAAAATGAATGAATAATTTTCACTTATTCCTTTCATTCTTATTCACTTTGCGCTTCCAGCTGTCTGTACAGTTGAACTTTTATAAAGTTATGAGGGCATCTAAATTAAAATTAGCTGTAATGGAAATGCCTTTTCACATCTTAGGTGATCAACATACAAATGTGAGTACACAGAAAATCACACTTTCTGAAACTTTTGACAATCTTAAAATTTCAGATCAATTTGGATAACACAAACACTGGTGCCCATAATTCAATAAAAGATTGATAAATGAAGCCCCTTGTGAGTATATTTCTAAAACCACTCACCTATGTCCTCATTTCACCAGTTGGAAGTCACAGAGAACATGGGAGATCTGGGTGTGGTTTCATATCTAACTGATGAACATGGCAATGTGGTGATTGGACCCACAGCTTGTTTATCTAAACCTCCAACACCAAACAAATCAAAACCAGCCACATCTACTCCACTAACTTCAACACCAACAGCTTCCACAATACCCCTCTCTCCGACATCAACTACTCCATCAGAGGAGAACCCCAAGAAGAAGTCAATAGATGAGAAAAAGAGGGAGAAAAAGAAAGTGATGAAGAGGAAGGGTAGATGTTATATTTCTTTATTACATATACATAACATTATATGTACAATCTTATTTATTCTGTTAATTATATGAATTATAGTAATGCATCACAGCGCAGAGTTTTAACCATCTGTGTTTTATGCAGACTCTGTTATTCTGAAACTCCCTATTGGAGAGGAGGAGTCATATGAGCCCACTCCCACAACGACACCTCTTACACCTGGAACAAAATCTATGCCTCTCCCTGATCCAGGACCTGAGGCATCTGAAGATGCCTGAATGCTGGTGAAGGAGTGATTGAATTAGAGAAAAAGATTTTTAAAAGTTAAATATTAATGGCTAGGAGTTTATTTCATACAGTATCAGTGATGACAAACTATACCTGATTAGAATTGACTTTCTTTGTGTCTGAGCACTTGTGTGTGAGTGGTGTGAGGTTTTAACGGTTCTGTTAAGTACATTTCACTACAGCAGAGGAGAATTACAGTTTGTAAAAGGTATATAAATGCATGAATAAAATGATTAATTTCTAGGTATTGATTCATATATTATTAAATAAACATTGTGATTAATAAGGGAATTGTATTTGTAATGATTTCATTAAAAAATAATTTTTTTTAAATTTACTGAATGTGAAAACATTGATGTGACAGCTTTCCTTACATTTCTATATAGATAAATTGGAGTATAGGTACTGTACATCAGGTGAGTGCGTTTGAATGACTGTCTTCTGAAGTTGTAATAGAAATATACTCTTTATATGGGAAATACCAGGTATATGAAGACAGCAGTATAAGTACCCATAACCAAAAAGCATATTTTGTTTCTACAGGGTACAACAAAATCCTCCCACATTTCAAATGTAAACAAATAAAGATAAAGATAATCAAATTTGCTCATATGAAACTTAATTCAATACAGTGTTTATTCATCATTATTTGAACACATTAAACTTAGTGAGGCAGGAGAGGCAGTGTTAAGGTCAGTTGGTAGTCCAACCCCAACTGTCCTCAGTTGCCAACATGGCATGTTTGGGAGCACCATCTGTGTTCGCTTTTGGAGCATAATTTGCAAACAATTGCTCTATTGTTGCTGCACTGAACGCTTTTCAAAGACATTTCAGTAATCCTCAGAATCAAAACATTTTAGATCGGAAATCCATCTTGCAGTGGGTTGAGCATTTAAGAGCATCAGGCTTGGCTTTACAATGCCTTGAAAAAGTATTCACCCCCTTGGCTTTTTACCTATTTTGTTACATTACAGCCTGTAATTTAAATGTTCTTTTAATCTGAATTTTATGTGAGGGATCTGCACAAAATAGTGTAAGTTGGTGAAGTGTAATTAGAAAAATATATATAAAAAATAATTTTAAAAAATAAAAATCTGAAAATTGGCATGTGCATATATATTCACTCCCTTTGCAATGAAGCCCCTCAAAAGTTATGGTGCAACCAATTACCTTCAGAAGTCACATGATTAGTGAAATGAAATCCACCTGTGTGCAATTAAAGTGTCACATGATCTGTCAGTATAAACACACTTTTTCTGAAAGGCCCCAGAGGCTGCAACACCACTAAGCAAGAGGCATCACACTATGAAGACCAAGGAGCTCTCCAAACAAGATAGGGACAAAGTTGTTGAGAAGTACAAGTCAGGGTTGGGTTATAAAAAAATATCCAAATCTTTGATGATCCCCCGGAGCACTATCAAATCCATCATCTTCAAATGGAAAGAACATAGTACCACAACAAACCTGCCAAGAGAGGGCCGCCTACCAAAACTCACAGACTGGGCAAGGAAGGCATTAATCAGAGAGGCAGCACAGAGACCAGAAGTAACCCTGAAGGAGCTGCAGAGTTCCACAGCTGGTGCATCTGTGTATGAGACCACAATAAGCCATACACTCCATAGAGCTGGGCTTTATGGAAGAGTGGCAAGAAAAAAGCCATTACGTGATGTTAAAATAAGGTGTGTTTTGAGTTTGCCAAAAGGCATGCGGGCGACTCCCCAAATGTATGGAGGAAGGTGCTCTAGTCAGATGAGACTAAAATTTAACTTTTCAGCCACCAAGGAAAACACTATGTCTGGCGCAAACCCAACACAACCCATCATTCCAAGAACACCATCCCCACAATGAAACATGGTGGTGGCAGCATCATGCAGTGGAGATGTTTTTCAGTAGCAAGGACTGGGAAACTGATCCGAGTCAAGGGAAAGCTGGATGGTGCTAAATACTGGGATATTTTTGAGCAAAACCTATGTCAGTCTAGCTGTGATTTGAGACTGGGATGGAGGTTCACCTTCCAGAAGAACAATGACCCGAAGCATACTGCTAAAGCAACACTCGAGTGGTTTAAGGGGAAACATTTAAATGTGTTGGAATGGCCTTGTCAAAGCCCTGACCTCAATCCAATTGAGAATCTGTGGTCAGACTTGAAGATTGCTGTTCACAAGTGGAAACCAGCCAACATGTAGGAGCTGGATCAGTTTTGCCTTGAGGAATGGGCAGAAATCCCAGTGGCTAGATGTGGCAAGCTCATTGAGACTTATCCAATGTGACTTGCAGCTGTAATTGCGGCAAAGGGTGTCTCTACAAAGTACTCACTGTAGGGGGGTGAATAGTTATGAATGCTGAGGTTTACTCTAATTTTGTCCAATTTGTTGTTTGCTTCACAATTAAATCACATCTTCAAAATTGTAGGCATGTTCTGTAAATAAAATGATGCAAACCTTCAAACAATCCATTTTGTGAGGCAACAAAACATAACAAATGCCAAGGGGGGTGAATACTTTTTCAAGGCACTGTAAAATGAAAATCACCTGGTTGACCTAGGAGCACCTGAAATCCTAAGAATATGGAAGCACTGTGGCAATCAATCTTCAAGATGCTCTCTACAGGAGCATGCTTTAGCTATTGGGATTTCAAAGGAAACTGCAAGGAGAATCTTACACACAAAGACCTCCACATCCATCCATATAAAAACTGTGTTGAATGAAGTTCCATGTAAGCAAATAATAATTTGATTATCTTTAACAATTTATTTTTCATTTACCGTTAAAATGTGGGAGGTTTTATTAGGTCACCCTGTATTTTCAATTTGCCACATCCTAAGCATTATTAAGAAGCCTGTTATACGCTTAGGCAAGGTGTTTGACAGAACTGAAATCAGTGGACCAGTCAGATGTTTAAAGCATGGCTGTACCTGCATGGCATTCTTTCCCAGATCTTGTGGTCACTCCTTGTCTATGAGATACCAAACTTGTCTGTGGAGACCCTGGAGAGGAAGGTCAGCAGCAACCTCAAAAGATGGCACTCTATGTGCACCTCAACAAATTGCAGCTGCCATTGAAGTCCCTTGAAGAGGAGTTCAAGGCAAGAAAAGCCAGAGAAGTGCTGCAGTACAAGGACTGAAGTGATCCAAAGGTGTGCAAAGCCGGAATTGAAGTGAGGGCTGGTAGGAAGTGGAGAGCAGAGGAGACTGTTTGACACGCAGAATCATGACTGCATCACTACAGGCAGGTGGGAGTGGTGACATGAGACAGGCCTGGACTGGGATACTCCCCATGTTGGCACCATCAAAGGGAAAGAAAGACCTTCTTTGTCCAGGAGGAGCTGAGAGCAGCAGTTACAAAGAGGAGATCACGTAGGATGGTGGGAATGAGGCAACAGAGTGCTTGAACAAGTGTGTATCCCTGAAAAGTACGACCCTAGGAGAAAGACGATACATGAAAGCATCTTTAGGTCTTTAAGGCCATTGTTGAAGCCATTGGTGTGGGAGTTGAGTGGGCTGTGTTCCCACCCCTTCAAGCAATCCATCACCTTTGTCAGAGCTGAAAAGCAGCCAAAAACATCAGATGCAAAAAAACATCTGTAGTTGTCCTGGCCTCTGTAAGGGACTGGCAGCTGTTGATGGACCTTGAGTAGCAAATAAAGTTCCCAACCATGTGACCACCACTGTGAGACCAAATATTGTTCTTCTGTCTGAGTCTACCAAACAAGTTGTTTTGTTGAAGAAAACTGTCCCTTGGGAAGACCATTTAGAAGAGGCCTTTGAAATAAAGCTCACCAAGTACAAGAATCTGGTCAGCAGTTGGCAGCAAGCCGGATGGAAAGCAAGGTGTCCTCCAGTAGAGATTGGAAGCAGGGGCTTTGCAGCCTGGTCCCTGTCCAGAGCATTCAGCGTGTTGGGCATCGAAGGAGCAAGGAAGAGAACAGCCATCCGCAACATCACTGAAGCGGCAGAAAGAGGCTCAAGAACCATGGGCTAAAAAGAGTTAGTTATCTGGACTCAAGCTGGGGGTTGATCAGCCTCAGCTGAGTCACCTGAAGGAGGATGTATGTATTTGGAAAGACCCAAAACACCTGAGCCGAGGAACATCCCTGAAGATGTGTCCAGATAACTTTTATTAATATTTGCACAGGTAATGTTTTTTTAAAGAGAATTTTTAAATGGGGGTAGTAAGAATCATGTACAAGCACACCAGGACATTTAATACACTCATGAAATGAACATATGATGTAGTTTGTTATTGGTGAGGAGTGTAAATGGAACATGTGTAAAATAAGAGGCTCTTGCACTACGTTTACACTGCAAGTGGCCTGAATCTGATTTTTTTCCAGATCAGTGGCTGTTCACATTATTTTAGAGATGTGACATAACAGACTACAGTATGAGCAGTTTAAGGCCCCAATGCGGCCCGCATGCACAATAGAAACACATGAGTCTGACAGAGCACGATGTTTACGGAAGTAAAAATACACAGAAGTCGATGGCAAACGTGGAGTTGAGAGATTATTTTAAAGTTATTATGCAGTGGAGGCAGAAACATGTGTCAGCAGATGACAAGGAGGAGAAGAATGAAGAGAAAGAGAGCCAAAACTCTGGCTGTGGGTTTTTTTTTTTTTTTGGCGCAATAGCTGCTACCTCTGTAGAGAGGTCTGTATGTATGTATTCTTTTTGTCTTCTGGAGCTCCCGTAATCGCATAATTATGACGAATGTCAACCAAGAGTGACGTCAAGGTTGCACTGAATTCCGTTACAGATCACATTACTGTTCAAACTGAGGTTGCATTTCAAAAAATCCGATCTGTATTTGTTTTAGTACCACATATGAAAGTGGCCCAGACCCGATTTGAAAAGATCGGATTTGATGTCTTTTTTGGTGTTTACACTGGCATGAAAAAATCAGATATGGGTCACATAAGGGGGAAAAATCTAATTCAGGCCACTTGGGCTTGCAGTGTGAACGTAGCCTTGGAGAAGTATGGTGAAAAAGGCATTCTTAACAAAGACTGTTACAAGTTTAAACACCATCCATGGTAGACTCTATGGCCTCATTCCTGAATCCTGTGCAGGGTGGACAGAATCAGTGGTAGGGGCAGGAATATACAGTACACAATGATGCTGATCATGGGCGAGTGAAACCTAACCGAGAGGATCTCTCAGCTCTGCCAGAGAAAACTACAGCTGACAATGAATTACACTGACATCAGCAAGTAGACCTGTGTTATGTCAGAGAACAGAAATACCTTTCTACTGTGTATATGTCCAATGTGTATGAATAACCATAAAGATTACACAGAATGGTCACCCTGAAATGAGATGGGAAACAGAAACAAACCCTGATCAAGGTCCTCTATGTGTAATAACTGAATCTATACACACCCATAAAGGGACTGATTGAGCCAACCTTACTACGGACCCAACTAGGGTGAGCAGCCACTGAGCCCTGAATGACACTGCAAACTGGAGAGGTGAATGGAGATGATGACACTCTAAAAACTGACTTTGGAGGACAAGTTCAGTCAAGCTTGTTACTGCTACATGGATATCTCCTAGATGTTTATAAGTTGAGAAGAAATCAACGATCTCATAACAACAGAAGAAATGTTATCAAGATGATTCTTATCACCCTTGTGAAAAAAAATAAAAAACTTTTTATGGAGCCAGGAGGTGAGATTTAAATATATGACTAATACTGGGAACTAGAGGGGAAATACTTACCAGAGACGTAAATAGATACATTTTATTTTTATTTATTTTATTCTATTATTTTCTTGTCCCACAAGGAAAATTTAGCTCTGCATCTAACCCATCCAAAGTGAGCACACACAGGAGCGGTGAGCAGCCATATTGCAGCGCTCAGAGAACCCGGCACCCTTGCTCCACTCCATGTGGAAAATGAGCTCCTGTTCAAATTTAGTGAGCTCAAGCACTTTATACTTATCATTCTCCTACTCCATATCTTGTGTCCCTCTAGGAGTGGCTTCCTCATCATTGCGTAAATACTACCTAAATCTATCAACAACAACTATCTAATTTTTTTCTTCATCCTCCATAGCTCCATAACGAGGATGAACTCCTGTACAAAATGCTTAAGTTAATACTGCCCTGACAAGCCAGACTGCAGTAACTGCAAAATCATTGTTTAGAGAAAAATGAACGCAAAGTTAATCTGCTTTTCCTGGAAGGTGAAATAAAGAAAAGAAGTTGTTTTAACATATTCGGATTTATATTATACTTGATATTTTAGGCAAACTGAGAGTTCACATCAGGGCTCTGGAATTAGTAAAGTTGGCTTTCCCAATTTTGAATATTTTGCAGTTACTGCAGTATGGCTTGACAGGACAGAATAAAGACATTAAAAATTTTATTGCCGTCCTCTTCATCAGTCATCTATCTTCTCTGCTCCCATTAAACATCCTCTAGAGGAATACTAAACCTGTATGGCTAATCAAGAGTGCTGATCATGAGTTCTCTTAATAATCATAACCATCATTGTATTCTTCATTATCATCATCATTCTCCGTGGTGTTGTGCTGAAGCTAACTGCCAGGTAGCAGGTCAAACCGGGGGGAAAAAACAGGAAAACTGGGAAAAAACTCACAGCATAATCTTGGCAGAGACTTATCCTCAAGCTGAGGCTACTATGTCCCAGAGTATCCTGGTATGGAGATAATAATAGTCCAGTTAAAGTGATGATAATAGTCCCAGTAAGGTTATAATACTCCTGGAGTAGAGGTGATTATAGTCCCGGTGTAGAGGTGATAATAATCCTGATGTAGAGGTGATAATAGTCCTGGTGTAAAGGTGATAATAGTCCTGGTGTAAAGGTGAAAATAGTTTCGGTGTAAAGGTTGTAATAGTTTTGGTGTAGAGATGATAATAGTCCTGGTGTAGAGGTAATAATAGTTTCGGTGTAGAGGTGATAATAGTTTTGGTGTAGAGGTGATAATATTCCTGGTTTATAGGTTATAATAGTTTTGGTGTAGAGGTGATAATAGTCCTGGTGTAGAGGTGATAATAGTCCCAGTGTAGAGGTTGTAATAGTTTTGGTGTAGAGATGATAATAGTCCTGGTGTAGAGGTAATAATAGTTTCGGTGTAGAGGTGATAATAGTTTTGGTGTAGAGGTGATAATATTCCTGGTTTATAGGTTATAATAGT
>JAQMYF010000010.1:3415409-3430566 GCA_030014195.1 Neosilurus mollespiculum | reverse complement strand
TATTATATTATATTATATTATATTATATTATATTATATTATATTATATTATATTATATTATATTATATTATATTATGAAAACAAAATTATTTCCTTAGCTTTTTTTTATTATTTTATTATAATTATAATTTATTCACATCATATACCATAGCCCATTTCTATATTATATTTCTATATATAAGTACTGTATGTATAAATATTTAGAGAGAGTCTTTTTATGTCTGAATAAATGTGCATTTTTAACAGTCCTACAAAAAAAAAAAGAAGAAGAAGAATATGAGCAGCCCGCATGCAAAGATTATTCGTGAAAACATTCATAATTACTTAATGTTTACCTGACTGTCTCATGAACAGATCAGGCACAGTCCAAAGCCTCACACACTACAGTAGTAAATATAGTAATGCATCTCCAGCCTGTGTGCTATTTATCACACCAGTGTCCGGTTTGGGACAGGCTGAGTCACGTGGTTTACAGTCAGCCTGCAGAGTCAGAGAATAATATAGGTGCCCTGACACGGCATATTGGAGTAAACAGAGGCTTCAGAGACAGGTTTCTCTGTTTTTATTATTTTATTTAATAGAAAACAACTTATATCTTTAGAAAGGAGCAAGTAAAGGAAAGATTACTGATGCTGGTGCTACAGAAAGAAGGCGAGCAGCAGTGTGAAACAAACTGGATACTCGTTTAGGTGAGATGCGACTCAAGACATTGTGAATAGACAGGCTACTGGGTAAATATGGAAATAATATAATAGCTTCAAAAATAATACACTGTTCAGTTTGAATTGAATTATTATTATTTTGGTATTTTTACAATCAATGGTCATACATTATGATAAACATCTCACTAAGTGCAGTGTTTGTTGCTATATGCATCATATTTTGGGACCAGTGATAAAAGTATAACTTCCTGTGACTTTGACATCAGATATCATCAGATCAGATGGATGTATTTTTATTAATTTTTTTTCATCATCAATCATTCAAAGTCTTATTGCACCATTTATAATGTAGATAATGTCAAATTCTCTCCTGTGAAGCAGCAACATATGATCAGCGAGAGAGCGTGCGAGAGAGAGAGAGAGAGAGTTTAGTGGTTAATCAGGATAAAAGGATTAATGCACTCGAGAAGAACAAGAAGATCAAGGGAAAGTGTCCACTCACTCGATGCTGATGGGCTTATAGACCCAAGGTCACCTGTTCACCTGTTTAGGGATTTGTATCTCTAACTACAGGACTGACACTTCCGTCAATTTCAACTATTCCAATTGCTCTGAATTTCTGGTAGATGCATGTTAGGTCTGAAACACCCCCTGAGGATTTAAATATCACAATGTATACTACATGGAATCCAGCGTTGTTTGCCACTGAAACAAGGCGTTTATTACAAATTCACACCACAATGCAGACAGAAACAGGATGTGGTTACTGCACAGTGTCTTTTCTGTGTCGGTG
The DNA here is from genome assembly GCA_030014195.1 of Neosilurus mollespiculum. Taxonomy (NCBI): domain Eukaryota; kingdom Metazoa; phylum Chordata; class Actinopteri; order Siluriformes; family Plotosidae; genus Neosilurus; species Neosilurus mollespiculum. Next base: position 3,429,111 of record JAQMYF010000010.1, on the reverse strand, counting down.
TAAATATGAACTATCCTTGAGAATTTTTGCAATTTAGCATCTTTGACATAAGAAAGCCACACATGCTTTATTAGCAGAAGTATGTATTGAAAGGCCAGTGTGTTGTGGACCACCAACAACAGAGAAGTCAAAACCATGAGATGTCCCTGCTTGCCTGTCAGTCTTTTTGCCTGCATTTTGCATGATTATGTGTTTTAAAATAAATAGTTTTAAAAGGGCCTTGTAAACAGCAAAATCACTGCAAGAAAGACGTGAAAGATCAGTTCCCAATTTAGTAAGTTAATAAAATAAGGCAAAATAAGTATAAAACACATGTGATCTTGCATCATGGCCATGGGCTTCATTACAGTCTCAGTCTCAACCACCTTCTCCTAGCAACCAGATAAAGTGAGCCCTGTCTGTCATTTCACTCCCAGTTTTATTGTTTGCATGTCCATTTTGCTATCTTCAGGCAAATTTTTTTTACATGAGTTTTACATGATTTTGAAGGAGTAACAACATAATTATATTATATTATATTATATTATATTATATTATATTATATTATATTTTTTATAATTTAGAGCATGCCTGTAGTTCATTTAAATTATAACATGTAATTTTAAAAAGGATGAACATATATTATATTTAAAAAAAAACATTCAAACTCTCTCACTTATTAATTCATTTGCCGCTTCATCATACTATAGTCACGAGGCGGCAGGAGCCTATCTCAGCCGACTCTGGGCAAAGGTGGGGCACACCCTGAACAGCTCGTCAGGTCATCGCAAGGCCAACACACAGGCACAACCATTCACACTTAAACCTAGGGAAAATTTGGAACAGCCAATTAGCCTAATGTGCATGTCTTCAGAACATGCAGGCGTCACACAGAAATGCCCTTGCTGAGCCCGGGACTTGAACCCAGGCCATCCAAACTATAAAAGTAAATGAAGGCTTTAAAGTAGGTTAAAACTAAAAAGTAATAAAATAGCATATACTTATATATAGTATAAAATAGTGTTACAAGCAAACCAAGACCTTTAATACAGTCATGAAATAACTGTATGATGTAGTTTGGCATGAGTAGCCCCGTAAGGAGTTATATAGAACTTTGTTATATGTGTTATATATGTAAAGTTTTTTGAGCATTTAGACAATTTATTACTTAATTTTTACAAGTTTCCATGTATACTATACATGTTTACCCATAAGTACATACCAAATTTCCTAATCTTGCTGCAGCCCATGATGTGTCGGTGATGCTGATAAAATGTCCATGATATTGTGTCATTTACACTATAATCCATATCATATTTATAAATTGACTTAATTCAATGTTCTTAGATTCAATCTAAAACAAAATCGTGTCATGTTAAAGAAAATAAGGGACTGGGAATGATTCATGCTGGTGAGCAATTATCTCACAAGGTTAGCAGCATATGGTTTAAGCATGTCATTTATACTCTGAGGTTTGGCACATGATCAAAATTGGGTTCAGGCAGGTTGTATTTATACCAGTTTAACATTAGGAATGCTATCTTAGTGAAAAACAGGTTTAAACGTGCTAAAATATAATTTTTTTTCTGATTAGGCTGCTTTAAACAAGGTTAAGTCAGTCAGTAATGTAAATGACCGGGCCAAAAATCACTTCTGACATGCTTTTATTCAAGGACCCACAACAAAAAAGCTATTGGTCATTGGATTATAAATTTTCAAGCATGGATCCTCAACACTCCTACTTTCTACATAATAAGTATTGAATTTCAGATGTCAAAACATAATTTTTCAAATTCTAAAACAGGGTGGGGTGGTTTTCATGAGCCTTACCCATATAAAAAGTTACATATACATATATCGCACCTCTCACAATCCCAAGGTTGCATAGAGGAGGGAAAAAAACATTTTATAAGCAGACTAAGCAGTAAAGGAGGAAAAGGAATGTTTACTGAAGAGGAAAGTTTTTTTCAGCTTTAAAAAAAGAGAAAGAAAGCAGACAGAGAGAAACTGAGGAAGAGAATTACAGAAGAATTAAAAGTTCACTGAGGCAGAAAGGAGCTTAATATCTCTTAATGGAGGTTGGCGCCCATTTCAGCCAACCCTGGGTGAGGGCAGAGTATACCCAGGACAGCTTGCCAGGCCATCGCAGTGTTCCCTTAGTAATTAGAATAATTAATTAAGTAAGGTATAAAAATGTAGGAAATCAGGGCTTTTAGATTTGTAACTGGTGACTTTTATCAGACCAGTAGCACTTCCAACATGCCAAGTAAACTCTGGCAAACTCTGCAAGACAGAAGAGCATTGAGTAAGGCCATCATGATTTTCCACATAGTGACCCAATAGCAATCCCAACAGACCACCTGATTCAAACCCTACAGTCCACCTGATTCCCACAAGTGAAATGGTTAGAAGACATAACCAGTGGTTCCTCGTTCCATATGCAAGAACACACGTACCAACACTCGTTCTTCCCAGATTCCATTCCAGAAATGAAATAGCTTACCAGCACATATCATGGTCAGCAACTCAGTCTTCAGCTTCAAGAGTGAGTTGTGCAGCATCAAGATCCACTAACCTCGAACTGATGTTTTTAATTGTTTATATAAATATTATACATTTTTATAATTGTTTTGTTTTGTACTGTACAAAGAGGGCTTGCCTGCACTACGCATCCATTCGATAATATACCAGAAGGTGGTCTTAACTATACTGGAAGAAGAAGAAGAAGAAGAAGAAGAAGAAGAAGAAGAAGAAGAAAGACCAAATACTTTCACATGGTTTAATTTGCCAGAATTGGGCTTAATCTTAAGTATAAGTCTTAAAAAACAGATAATGTCATGATGGTAACGGAGGGAAAAAACTGACAGCAGTTTTAGGGTATGAAATAAAAGTAACCATGAATATCGTGTTCTCACATAAATAGTCATTTTTTGTGGTTCATTATTTGGCTGCATATATTTTCTGCCATCTTAAACAGCACTGAAAAAACCCCAGTATGAAATAGTTTATAGGTGTTCCACAAAAAAAAAATAAATAAATAAAATTATTTTAAAAAAGGTCCTAGTAATGGAGGGAGTAGTAATGGATGGAAAATTGTGCAAATAAGCTGAAGGTCCCTAATTGTGTCTATTTTCATGTCATTATATATCAAATAATCAAAGTAAGATCTTAGCAAGGAAGAGCAATATACCTTTATTAATCCCATTGGGCTCTCTATTTAAATTATCTGAAGGCAGTGAACGCGCACACAAACATGAACACACACCCGGAGAAGTGAGAAGTTGGGGGATTCAAGGTTGCCTTTTTTCTCCAATTAGCCAAATTACAGGTAAATACAATTTATAAGAAATTAATATCAGTAAGATAAGGGTGCGTGTTTAATATTATTAATATGTTATCAACAACCATATCAAAATTTGTGTGCATGCCAGATTAATACTAATAATTTACCTATTTTCTAATTTTTATTATTTTAAAATGCTATATTCCTGCCCACAAAAAGTTTCAGAATTTAGAATCTAATATATATTTTAATAATCTTGTTTACATTTTTATCTAAAAATTTTATAAACTTCTTATATTTTTTGGTTAAGATTTTAGAATACATCTCTTTAACCATAAAGTAGCCATAGACATGAATTTGAACTGAACAATTTCTGATTTTCATATTGATTTAAAAAAATGTATTTGTTTGATTTACAGTATACATTCAATAATACATTCATTCTATGATTCTACAAAAACGTGCTATATCGTAGTATATATCGTTATGAGGATATGATATGAACCATGTCATGATATGAATTTTTGGCCATATTGCCCAAACCTAAATTTAACCACATTATTTTAACAAGTTCAACAAATTATTTGTTCCCACTGATCCTAACCAGAACAAAAAAAAGTGACTCAGGAACACAGTTGGGTTATGGGAAGACTTGGGTAGAGAGGCCCACTGGTAGCACTAGGAGAGGAAACTGGATGGCCAGTCTATAATGTCGCCTCACCTTTTCTCTGTGCTAGAAGCTGTCACTAACAAAACAAGGTAAATTCTGGAAGTTTTCTTTGCTAAATCCATAATTTTTATTTTTTATTTTTATTTATTACACAGTTGAAAGATTATGAGAAAGAATTAAGCATAACTGTATAATTATAGATACTATTGAAAACTTATGTTCAGTGGCCACTTCCTTCTGAAACCTTATTAAAAAAATAATTAAAATATTTTTTAAATCTTTAAAAAAAAAGTGAGTTTGGTCAGAGATTCTTACAATTTACTATTATTTCCTGTTAAGCAAATCTCAATGGTTCCTTTTGAACCACATCTATATTTCGGGAATTGTCCTTCTTAAGAAATACATGGCTCTCCAAATGAGTTAAATTTGCATGTTTTATTCCTAAAAGGCTTCCGTGAAACATGTGATTAAAAATATGATAATTTATGGTAACTTAAAAAAAACTATCAAAAAAAAAAAAAAAAAAAAAGCACATAAAGGGCAGAGAAGGTGACAAGTAATAGCAACTGTTTCAGTGGAGAGATACTCACTCACTCACTCACTCACTCATTCACTTACTCTCTTACTCATTCATCAAGCCGCTTAATCCTACTAAGGTCATTGGGAGGCTGGTGCTTATCTCAGCCGACACTGAGCAAAGGAAGGATATACCCTGAACAGCTCGCCAGACCTTTGCAGGGTGCATGCAATGTGCATGAGTTTGGACTGTAGGAGAAAACCAGAGTACCTGGAGGAAACCCATGTGTGTAGTGTGGTCAGTACATTTCCAATGGTGGGGTCCTATGTTTTATAGTCCCAATGGCGGTTATGGGAGGAATTGTGCACTGTGTATTCAACAGTGAGATAGTTCTGGGGTAGAAGCTGTGGGCAAACAGGACTCTGTAGAGCTTGCCAGATGGCAAAGGAAGTGCTGCAGCCAGGGTGGGTTAGATCTCTGCAGAGCTTAATAGTCTTTATGGTTGCAGCAAGCTCTGTAAGTCTTTTGGAAGCAGCGAGCCAGTGATCCTCGGAGCTGTTTTGATCATGCCTGGGATGGCCTTCCTGATTTCACAGCCAATGTCAGAATACCCTGCAGTCTATGATGGTTGACTCTTTGGCACATCTGTAGAAGCTGACCAGCAGCTGTTGTGTGAGTTGTACCTTCTTCAGACTTCTCAGGAAAAAAAGCCTCTAAAGAACTTTCTTTGTCATCACTCTTGTGTTGATGGTCCAGGACTGGTGATATGGACTTCAAGGAATCTGATGCTCTGACCTGCCTTCACCCTCTCGCCATTAATACTGATTGGATGGTGACTGTTGTTTTTCAGTCTCCTAAAGGCCAAGGTCAGGGTTTTTTTTGACTGTCTATTACCGCATTGTCCTTAGAGATCAGTCCTAAGATGTAGGTGTCTTCTGCAAATTCAATTATGATGGTGGAATTATGGACAGGTTTGCAGTTGTATGTGAAGTGGAAGTACAGGAGGGGTTCTCAGCTATGGGGAGGAGGAGTGTTTGTCTGTTTGGGTGCAGTGTTTGTTTGTCTGCTGGTAAAACAGTATAGAATAAATGTGCTTAGGTGTGTATTGAGGCCAATGTTGCTGAGCCAAGCTCGCTGAGAAGATGGTAAAATGGAGGTGTAATCAGTACACTGCATCCAGCTGTCACGCTGTTCCAAGTGTGGCATGCCAGTGTGAAGAACCAGTGATTCTCAGTTAACCTTTTTGCTCTGTAAGGGAGCTGGTATGTGTTTACAGAAAATGAGACAAGTTACTCAAATCGCTTTATTACGTTACGGGTCAGGCACACTGGGTAACAGGCATTCAAGTGTTGAATGTTTCCAAATAGGGATGAGTGCAGTCTATATATTAATGATTTTAGATTTTATCTTAAGGGGTTGTGACAGTAGTCTGTTCCAAAGAGTTGTTAAACAGGTTGGTGATCAGTGGTATCTGCTCTCCTGCATAGTATTTCAGGACCCAAGCAGGAACCCTGGCAGGTCCAGGGGCTTTGTAATCATGTCTTGTCAATTCTTAGACCAGGATTTTTGTGAGCCAATAGAAGACAATTGTTTTGGGGTTTTTTTAATTGTTTTTAATTGTTATTAAGAAGATAGCACTTTCTCTGAGGAAGTGGAGGGTTTTTGTTCCTCATTTTAGAATGCAATAGATTTTGTGGGAAAATTGATTTCTTTGTATGCAATGCTGTAACCGCTAACATGCTAATATCTATCTATATAAAATCCTCACAGTGTGTAAGCCTGTGAAAGGAAGTCATTAATAAAACTTGTGGGAAGTTATCTGTACTGATTAGAGATTAGAGACGTGTGACATAGCTATGAAACACATGATGAGTGCTAACACAGGAAATAGTTTTAACACAAAAAGTTAATATAATTTTACATTCATATGAACTGTAATAACAAGGCAACACATTATTAGACTTACTGACATTTGAGTAATGACAAGAGAAAAAATGCTTTCAACCCTCTTATATTTTTCTACATTTTATTAAACCTTAATCTACAGTCCACCAGCTGAAAGTGCTCACAATAAAACGAGCCCCTTGGAGCAACAGTGGGCTAAGTCCATTTTTGTCAATTTTGAGTTAAGTACATTTAATTAATAGAGAAAAGTTAAAACTTTCATATGAATACTGGTCTAAATTTAGGAGTTTAATAAAATAGAATTTAATAGAGTTCCAATTCTGACATATAGGGGACACTTCACTATTGCTTTTGGCTATTTCACTGATTTAATAGGGCAACAGTGGGTCAAGTTCAAAATCCAAGATGGCGGTGCCCATGTGTGAAGCTTTCACGTCTAAGAAAAACATATCTGAAAAAAAAAAAGGATTCTTCACTGAATAGAGGACTCGAAGTAAGTGCTACTTTATGTAGGACACCACTGCATCTGCTTGTTAGTGTTTAACTTAATGTTATTAATAATTTTTTAATAATATTGCTATATTGAATATTGCTACATTTCCTGCCTGGATTTCAGCCCAGGTTTGTTACAATTCTTCTAAGTCTAAGTCCTAAATGGCAATTTTTGGCAAAATGCCAAAGTGCCAGCAACATAGCAATTTAGGTTGCAAAAAAGATCTAGAAGTATTCAGTGAGAGTGAAAGCATTGAAATATGAATCATACAGATTTTTTTTATAGCCTTAAAACTTTGAAGCGCTCTCCTGAAAAGTCACAAAAATGGTATTAGCCCACTGTTGATCTAAGGGGATCAAATCAGAATACTATTAAAAAAAAAACAAACAAACAAACAAACAGACAAACATTTGAGCATATTTTCTGTATTATATCTGTCTCTCTATTCCATTCCACACCACTGGGTGCACAGGACCTCTTTCATGCTTTGCTGTTGGATTTTTATCCAAGTGGGTTGCAGGGACAACATCTCTAGGACAAACATCCATTCACACCCACATTCACCCCTAGGGGTCAATTAAAGTATCCAGTTGACCTAAAGAAAACAGAGTACCCAGAGGAAACCCATGCAAGCACAGAAGGAACATACAAACCACAGAGAAATGCCCTCGCCAACCACGCTGTGAAACGAGAGTGCTAACCACTACCCTACTCTTCCTCCTTGAGCATGTCTTGCCAGCATAGAAAACAAGTTCTGGGAGCGGCATGATGGTGTAATGGTTAGCACATCCACCACACAGCAAGAAGGTCCTGTTCAGAGTAAAATAGGCTCTAGTATGATTAATTGGTTTGGCAAATAATGATTAAATGAATAAAGCAAGTTCTAAACCCGGTCAACAGATAACATTTAGCCTTCTTTACAATCATTTGTGTTTAATCTAGGATTTGTCAACTCTATAAACCTGTTCACATGAACAAAGCTCCTGAACCGAGCACCATAGTCACAGAGTATGGCTTGTATGGTTGTCCTCTGTCTGTCCAGTGTCCGTTTGTGCCCAACACAGGAAATCCAATAAGGCTGCCATGTCCCTGAATTAATTCTGATTGGCTGTTATATATCACTGACTTGCATGATGATGGGCAGCAATTTAAAAAAAAAACAACAACAAACCCAGATTAAGTATCAATAACAAAACTAAATCCCCAAAAATAGAGGCTCATAAACCACTGCTCAGGCTCACGTAGTGTAACAAGCACACAGTCTAACTCTGGTAAGCAGATAAAATTGCAGGTAAATAAATGTTTGTGGAGTAAACACAGAAATCAGAAGTTTGACAGAACATGCACTTGTTAAATGGATAGTTAAACTAAAACAGTGATCCAAATAAAAGCATTAATAAACTAGTTAAAGGAAAGGTGCTTAAAAGCAAATCCAGGCTCAGACACCCATCACTAGGGACATCTATTGGTAGGTTCACTTTTAGGGAGTACCTAAATCTATACATTTTTATTGGAGAGTTTCCGGAGTAAGTGACAGAAACTGAACACAGAAAGCAAATACAGAATATCTCAAATACACACTGTGTTTTACTGCAAATGAAAACATGTGGCCGGCAGCAGTGGCACAATGGCATAGGGTTCAATGCTATTTTAATTTAATAAAACCTGGTAATAGTCCCTATATCACACATCGCAAGAATATAATTTTCACCATATAAATTATAGTTAAAGGTAAATACTAAGTGCCTGTTCAAGTTTTTTTTTTTAAGAAACAGAATTTTCTATGCTAAACATAACTTAAGTTTCTGTTGTAAACGTGATTGATAAAACTGAATCAGCACACCTATTTCTCTTTTGCAGAAAACACCTCAATTTTACAAAAGAAAAACAAACAGGGCTACCAGGACCCAGAGGATGTAATGCAAAGAGCTGCCCATGAAGTTACAACATCAATTTGTCAATTTCATTCATGCTTATTGTTTACAAATGAGTAGAAATATATATGTTATAAATAATACTAAGCTACAGATGAAAGCATTTTGTTATTATATATGTATTTCCTTCTTCCAAGTACAGTTAAGCAACAAGTGCATTGGTGTATCAACTATCCTACCTGGTGTATTAACTTACCCACCTAGTAATAGTAACTGATTGACCCAAATTGCCTTTAATGTTTCACAGATGTACCAGATACATTCTTTGTTCTTTTTAACTATTTACAAAAATACTATTCCCAGAATAGTATTTCATTTTCAACCCAGCAAACATAAAAAGTATATCAACTAACCTGCCTCTCCCCTAGTGGTTAGCATGTCCACCTCACAACAGGAAGGTCCTGTGTTTGATTCCTGTGCTTGGTTCCCCCTGTGTTTGTGTGGAGTGTGTTTTAATCCAGTTTCCCACAGTCCAAAGACTGTGCGCATTAAGCTAATTAGCTGCTCCAAAATGCCCCTAGGTATGAGTGTGAATGAATGGTTGTTTGGCCCTGCGATGGTCTGGCAAGCTGTTTAGGGTGTACCCCAATGTCAGCTGGGATAGGCTCCAGCCTCCTAGTGAGTAGGATTAAGTAGTTCAACATATGATTGAATGAATGACTGAATGAATGAGGCTGTATATATCTTATTCTTACATTTACATTTACAGCAATTGGCAGACACTCTTATCCAGAGCAACTTACAATTATCATTTTTATACAACTGAGCAATTGAGGGTTAAGGTCCTTGCTCAAGGGCCCAACAGTGGTGATAGTGGGGATTGAACCGCTGACCCGTCAGTGACCCGTCGCCTTAACCACTAAGCCACCACTGCCCTACTGCCCTATTCTTAGTGAGTATATAATTTAGGGTAAAAATCCAACTGTGCAGGTTTTGTTTACTGGAGATAATAAATGTATTTCATTTAATTTGCAATTCATCAGAATTATTTAATAGAAAATTTGAGTGTGTTTGTTGGACCTATCATGACTTGGAGGGAAGATATTTCACTAACAAATAGCAGAGATTTGCATAGAGTAGCTTCAGTACCAGTTCCCATGTTTAAAAGACTCTCTGGCTGTCTCTGTTTCTCAGGCTGGCAGTATGAACTATGTGGGTCAGATACTAGGGACAGTCAGGGAGCTTTATTATGGCCTAAATCAGGCTACTCTTTCTGGCTGTATTGATGTGGTGGTGGTGAAGCAGCCCAATGGATCTTTCCAGTGCTCACCATTCCATGTCCGCTTCGGAAAGCTGGGAGTGCTGCGCTCGAGAGAGAAAGTGGTGAGTGGATGGCTTAAAAATTCAATATCCATGGATTAATTATACACTATATGACTATTGGTTAAAGTAGTTTATTTAACAGCAAAAATATATGAAGCAGTTTTACACATAAAAGTTAATTTTATTGACTAAGCTGCTTTCTCTACATGGGGCTTGGGGTTAATTGGTTTTTCATAGATCATTATAGATTATTTCCATAACACAATTTTTGTGTCTTTATTTTTATACTACTGCAAATGTCCTTATTTAGGTCATTGTATGGGATGTAGTCCAATAGACCTATTACTGATAATCAGTTTCCGACTGTAATTGAACCACGTTAGAGTTAAGTTAAAGCTGTAATGAGCTCAGATAGCCTTGGACCAATTATACTGGTTGACAGCTGAGTGTGTGTTTACTGCTCTCATCTACACAAATAACACACACTAAAGAGGAAATCGCACTAGGGTTTGATTAAAACAAACTAAACCCTGTATGTAAAACCCCTGAGTGTAAGAGATTTAAAATATGGGACCTCTTATCGGCTTCATGTTTTTGACACTCAGAAAAGTCAACAATATGCTATAATTGTGTTCTATTTAAAATATATCGTTTTGGTTTTTTTTATATGAAAGACAAAATATATCAAATAAAATTAATATGGGGTAAAACAGTGGCTCAGTGATTAGCACTGTCACCCCTCTACAAGCAGGTTCTGGCTTCGAATCTCACGATAGCCTTGGAGTCTGCCTGTTCTCCCTGTGTTTATATACGTTTCCTTCAGGTGCTCTGGTTTCCTCCCACAGTCCAAAGACATGTATATTAGGTTAACTGGTTACTCCACCCAGTCCAGCTTTCCCCATGTCATTGACAGATGAGCATTTATAGATGGAAATTATTTTGACATCGCTATAATAAATTCTTGGTTCTTTTAGACAATCTTTTTTTCCCTCAAGATAAAACATGAATTACTTTAAGACTGGATAGCATTTTTTATATAAGGCTGCACATATAGAGAGCTCCATTTCTAAAGGGATAAAATACAGTTTATGTATGTATATGCAATAACAGGTTAAATTTAAGACATAGAAGGTATATTCCTGTCAGTGAATCTTCCAGAAGATGTTTTTCCCTTTTTTTCCCCCCCTGAATCTGCAGATTGACATTGAGGTTAATGGGTCACCAGTGGATCTGCATATGAAACTAGGTGAAAATGGAGAGGCTTTCTTCATCCAGGAGACACAGCATGCTGATGTGAGTCACCTTGCACAGTCTACATATTGCAAAAGACCCAAGCAAATGCTTCCGATATGTGGCACATAAAAGTTGAAAAGATTGTGTCCACATTTGGCAGAAGTTTTAAACTGTGCTACAGTTGATTGTTAGTAAAAACTCCACGATATATATATAGTATGAGAGGACAGTATCATGCTCAGGGCACACAAAGTAACAAGTGAAAAGTGTGTATGTAATTACCTTGGTTGGGCCTTAGAAGAATCTTAATGATTTAAATTAATGTCTTGATCTTTTATTTTTTTTTAAATATTGTAATTACAGGAAATGGTTCCTGCCCATCTGACTACTTCACCCATCCCAACTAAGGAACCAGCTTTCTGGGGCTGTGACTGTCACACATGTGAATCATACCATGAGAACCGTGTAGCAGAGGATGGAGGGGGTACTATGATGAGGAAGAAGAAAAGAAAAAAGAGAAAACACAAAACAACTGAGCAGATGAAAGAGGAATCAGAGTTGAGTCGATGTTGTTGTTATTGTTGTTATTATTATTATTATTATTATTATAATTATTATGATGATTATTATTATTATTATTACAGGAGAAACGCTGTATTAAATCAGAAAGATACATGTATCCACATGTACTCTAGGCAGGGTTTGTTAATTACATTACAAACATCACAGTGAAGTGTCTGTGCTTTTGTGCAAGCAGGATGCTATCAGTTTGTGCACAGAGGAATTCAGCTGAAATTAGACAGTGTCTTCCTTCTCACCACATAGAAAACTACCCATTGTCTGATGGAGACTGGACTCCAGACAGGTGCACGAACACACACACACACACATCACGAAGTACCTAATGCACCACCATTGTAACTAAATAACTAGCTTCCTCACACATACCCTCTTATCCCATCTCTCCCTCCATCACTTTCCCTTTACTTCACTCTATTCTCTTACTACACTCTCTCACTTAATCCTTAACTCCCTTCCCTACACTGTCATCCATTTACCTCTCTCACACCACCATCCACAGTGTCAGTAGAGGGAAGGGCCTCCACCAGGGGGTGCTCTAACTTAAGCAGCTTTGATGGGTATTGTAACACCAGAATTGACAAAGTGAATGTTATGCTTGCACTGAGATTGTACACAGTCCCCTCTGAAAGTATTGGAAAGGCATTGTCAATCCTTTTTGCATTTGCGCTGCACTGAAGACATTTCGGTTTTGAGACCAAAAGATGAATAATATATAAATTGAATAAGAATTTCAGCTTTGATTTCCTGATATTGATTGAGAGTTGTTATATTCTGATAGACTGTTTAAAGGAAAAAGAAAGGAAAGCCTTCAAAATTCTTTTGATACACTGAAAATATATATGAAATATTTATTTTCATCATCAGGTGTTTTTTTACTTACATCTACAAGGTTGCAATCTGCTCAAATTCGTTTAACAGTTTGCATTAGCCTGTTTGAAAAGGACGCCATTTGTAGTTTACAAATTTTCTATTTGTAGTTACGAGCAGCTCATGCTGTAATACACAACTAATTCACCTGGACCCACTGGACTCAAGACAATCAAATGGAGTTTACACCTAAAATATACAGAGAAAAAAGCAACAAAAAAAAAAAAAACAAAAGTAAAAGTAATCAATAAAGAAATTTTAAGGGTAGGTTCAATACAATACATTAGCTGAATAAACATAATTCCCACACACAGCCAGTACAGTGTCACGTGTGCCCGTCAATTTCTCATGATCAATTCCTCAGTTGGAATCACTGCTCAGGATGTTTTATGGGTCTGTTGTTGCCAGCGCTATCCTCTATGCTGTTGCATGCTGGGGCAGCAGACTGAGGTTTGCAGATGCAAACAGACTGAACAATCTGATCCACAAAGCCAGTAACATTGTGGGAATGGAGCTGGACTCTCTGACGGTAGTATCGGAGAGGAGAATGTTCCAAAATAAAGACAACACCGAACAATACCTCCCTCCTGCTTCACAACCTGCTGATCAGTCACAGAAGCACGTTCAGTGAGAGACTGATACCACCTAAATGCACCACTGAACAACAGAAAATCATTTATAAATCCCCTGATGAGTGGGCAACCACGAAACAGGCTTGTCGGGATGAAATTGTAGTATTGTTATTATTTTTTCCCACATACAATATATATTAAAACTATTATTATATTATTATACAATATATATTAAAACTATTATTAATTACTGTTATTATTGTGTGTGTGTGTGTTCGATTTATTAAATCCCCTGATGAGTGGGCAACCACGAAACAGGCTTGTCGGGATGAAATTGTAGTACTGTTATTATTTTTTTTTTCCCACATACAATATATATATATATATATATGTATGTGTGTGTG
>JAQMYF010000010.1:3313235-3328092 GCA_030014195.1 Neosilurus mollespiculum | reverse complement strand
TATATATATTTGTGTGTGTGTGTGTGTGTGTGTGTGTGTGTGTGTGTGTGTGTGTGTGTGTGTGTGTGTGTGTGTGTCATTCGTTCTTATAAGCAAAGCCGATGTTTGTATGATGTCTGATATTTGTAAATGGAAGCTTGTATTATGTGTACATGTGCCTAGTTTTATTTTATTCAGAATTTCACTAGTGTTTTTTTGTTTCACTGATTTTCTTAATTGAATATCTGTATAAATGTTATTTTTTCCATTATCTTGCCTTATACGAACTGACAGACTCACGTCTTTTTCTTGCAATTTCACGCACTCGCAAGAGTGAAATAGCAACCTTTTTACACAGGCTAATAAAAACTATCAAACAGATTTTAGCAAATTGCAAGTTAAATTGTAAGTGAAAACCACCTGATGATGAAAATACACATATATCCTAGTGTAACAGAAAGGCTTGCTTTTCATTTCACTTTGAACCACGATCCCAAATATCATAAGACTTAACATATCAGGGGTGTCAAACTTCTTTTCTCACTTACTAACTTTCTAAACTTCACCACATGAACATTTTTGTGACCTATTTAGTAAATGATCCTGAATTCAGGTGGTAATCCACTTAATATTAAAATTGCTTAAAATTAAAAAAGAGGCCCTGCAGTCGGCTGAGATGGGTGCCAGCCTCTCTGTGACCCTAATTAGGATTAAGCAGCTTATAAAATGAATGAAAGAATGAATGAAAAAAAGAATGCATCCAAGAGTAATCCCCGACCAATAGTATACTTAACATGAACGTGTTTTGTTATTAGGGTTAGTGTGTAAATACTTATAAATGGTTATATGTAAATTTTTGTTTTGGGTGGCTAGCTAGGAGAGATCTTACAAATGTTTCCAGACAGAGTTTCTCCCATCCTGACAGTTTTCTCACTGAGGGTAACCCTCAACCTTTCAGGCTCATCCGGCCGTGGGCTGTAAAATACAAAACAGATACAAACAATAACTGCTTTCAGAAATAAACTTAATCTGTATGAATTGTATACAACATAGTTAAAAAAAAAAATAATGATTTCAGTTAACAGTCTTACACTATGGTGAAAGATGTGTCGACCGTGTACTGATCCTGAAATGCCACCTGATAAAATTGCTCTACAAGTGCTTTTGTCGGAACACATACAGATGGAAGTCTGCCCTCTGCGAATACTGCAGCTTTAACATCTGCAGCCCAGTTCACCTAAAATACATATGCATTTCATACTTTTCTCATTTTCTCTTTTTTATTGCTCTTACACATCCGGACAGAAAAGTGAACAAAATCTACCTTTATGTTATGGGCAAGTTTCTGGGTTAAAGCCACCTGCCGGCCTCCCTCATCATAGAGTCTAAAGTACAGACTCCCGAGTATGTCACCTGCCGTCCAGTTAATTCGCTCCTTATTCTGAAGCACCATGACATCTTCTGAATCATCCTCCTGCCTGTAAACCTCTATACGGTAGACACGGGTGCTTGGCAAAATGCGTATTTTTCTCTCCACACAAGCCACAGCCTTCTGATTCTATGCCAGTTCAAGAAAATAAATGAACAGACAACCACAGAGATTTAAGAAACTTCAGATTAACAGCATTAACAGGTACCACAAGCTACCATTCTCTAACACAAACAATAACCTTCAACACATATTATGTGCCTATATATATATATGAAATCAGTTCAAAAATAAATGGTATTCATCATATACTTCCCTTTTAGGGTTAAAATACTAAGGATATTTACCGATTCAACTTGGGGCATATCGAATCAAATACATCTACATAAATTCAAATGAATGGAGGTCTGTGCTTCTATCACTTATTTTTATGTATCATATAAAATAAAAATGAAAATCACAATGCAAACAAATATGAATGTCAAAAGACGACGACTAGAATGGACACGTTTAGTTGTTAGAAATGTCTTACTGGAATGCCAAATTTTGCAGTGAGGATACGTTCTGCGGTGACATTCTTCAGTTGTATTGGTTTTGCTAGCAGCAAACCAGAGCCGGTGTTACTGCAGTCAACAGTGTCTGCTGGCAAATCAGCCGCTCCGAATAACTACACACACACACACACACAAATAATGAGTAAAACCTAATCTTTGCTTGAAGAGGTACTGCACACTTAAATGTGTTGTGAGCTGTGAAGCAAATTATATGACTGTACTGTGACATATGTATATGACGTATATGACACACATCAGTGCTGATGTTAATACTGACAAAATTACCATTTGTACTAAAATCAGCATCTAATCTGTTTAAAATGGCTCAAAACAATCTATTAATTCAAAATATCCTGAACTTTGCAAGGCTGACATGGACACAGTATAGCCCATTTGATATTTGTCAAACTTTTATTTGCTAGCTAGCTAAATAAACAAACAAACTAAAATATTTCCAGTACACCCTGATTGAGGCTCATCATCTATAGAATTTCATGAAACCCCCACGGTTTTTGGTTAGGTTTGAGTGTTTGTTAGCTGGAGTATGCAAAAATGAATGTGTGGATTTTCATGAAATTTCCATCAGAGATGGAGCTTCGGACAAGAAAGACTCCATTCGGTTCTGAAGATAATTCAGTTAGAATTCTGGATCCAGTAATTTCTTTCAATGATTCCTTAACATTGTGAGATAGGATGATTTTTTGGATCCCTGGTATTATAGCAGGCCAGCAGAGAGTGCTGTGTACTTTATTTGCTTGGCTAGGTGGAGGTCCGTGCTCACTTCATGTGCTCTTGTTGTCATAGCTGAGTGTGTATGCTAAATGTAAATGTTACCTGGCAGCGGACAATAAGTCTGGAGTGTGTTGTGACGTTATGGAACTCATCATGAACTTCTACTATAATTCCTGCTGGTGTACCATTCTCTATGCAAACTTCATCATCAGACTTCACTACCAGTTCATGTGGAGGACCTTGTGAAAACAAAAGAAAAGACTTTGGGGGAAAAAATCTTATTTTAATAATTTTTGAAGCAAGAAAGTGTCTTTTAAAAGAGAAATAAATTAGCATCTCATTCATATCTTAAAACCATACGGGCAAAACTTTTGATGCTGTTACAATGTAAATGCTAACCAAAGGTGAGGTGGACATCCACAGAGACTATTGTTTTAGTATAAACTACACAGGAACATAAACAAATGAAATCATGAATTAATTTTTTTCCCCCTTTAGTTTATCACATATTTAACTATGACCGAGGCAAGTCAGGTGAGCTCTGTGCGCACCGAGCAGATCCAAGCACTGTTTAGCTAACGGCATGTTCTTAAACAAATTCAAAGTGCATACTAAACGGAAACAAAGAAAAGCAAATTAAAACAAGATTTTTATAGTTTATTTTGTCAGATTTTAACCATGACAAATGCAGGGCAAGTGAGATCCACATGCTCTGCACAGAGAAAAGCACTGTGTAGGTTATGGCATTTTTATAAACCCATTCAGAATTTAGTATTTACCAGCCGTTATACATTTGAGCCACTAACAGAAGGTTTTGAGCATATTCCTTCAGAGGTTAGCCTACATGGACACAAGAAAAACAGCTCTGAAGGCTTTCGCGCAAACAATTTTTTTAGTACATACTATTACCTAAAAGAAGTTTTTTTTAATGGTTTATTTTTCCATTTTTAAAACGTAATCACAATGGCCAAGCATGCTTCATGAAGGCATCTTTTCAAACGTATTCAAAGTTTGAATAAACAGCTTTTTTATCTTTCGCGTGACGAACGCAGAAGGTACTGTGACGGGCCAATTTTGTCTCTGCAGGAAACTGTGTATGTGTCTGTCGGCAGTCCACGAGTGCGTGCGCGGTCCTAGAACTAAGTAATTATCTTTCGCGTGAGCTATATATTGTTCATGTTAATGTAAAGACATAAGCACTGCCTAAAACCGGTGCTCCTAAAAACTAACTTGAATTCAAACTCAACGTGAATTCTTTTTGATGATGCCAACGATGACGTAATGTCATGTAACCATCATGCTATGACTGTCCCCTCCACAAGGTTTTGATATTGTCTGAAAGTGATACACTATTAATAAATTATTTCTTTAATGGAAAACGAGATGCCATTCCAAAATGCCATTCTGCTGGATAAGTTTACTTCCATCAGCACTCGACAGAAACATCGTGCACTTCCACAATGTGACTGGGTTAAAAGCCTTTCTGTTGAAATGAGTACTGCATTGTGTGGCAGTTATAGTTTATTCTGCCAATTAAATAAAATAGCTGCATACATAGGTAAGTTTTTAAATTACTCCACTAATGACATACTAACTAATGTCATGACAGTAGTGATGTTATTAGTAGTATTAGCACAAACACGTCATTAATTTTTTGGAACAGCATTTGTTGAATTTCTAGGATTTCAAAATCAGTGATTATGAAAATCTGTGAATAAGTTGTGTCCACCTTTTTGATTCATGCATTATGCACTCAGCACAGACATCGTTCCGCTGTCTTGTGATTAAAATTTATTATTCTGAGTGGATTATGCTTGAATCAAAACAACAGATACAGTTTGTCACAAGCACTCGAGCAGGCAGGGTTATCATTATCACAATTTGAAATGGAAAAATAATATATTTTTTAAAAAAATAAACCGTTTGCTTTTCTATTGTTTCTGCATGGTATATACAAGTCAGAGTGTAAAAAGACACCTTTATGAAGGATGCTTTTCCTATTTTAAAAAAACTTGTTTTAGTTTGCTTTTATGTCACCATCTAGTACATAATAAAACTGTTATTTGCCTCAGTGGATATCGAGGAATAGTTCCCTCAATGTTCTTTCTCGAGGTCTATTCAGCAACATCCACCTCACCTTCAGAAAATAACTGCTAATTATCTTTGTGCTCATTAAGTTTAAGTATTTTACTCTGTGTGTGTATATGTATATACTGTGTGTGTGTGTATATATATATATATATTCCATTGCGGTTTATCGTAGAGCGCTCGACAAGTTTGAGCTTGGAGCGGAGTATAAAATCCTGAGTCGATGTTCCCCGTAGAACAGTGCTCGATACGTCGAATATATTTAGCTCTACTTCGACGTATCGAGCACTGCTCTATGGAATATCGACTCAGGGTTTTATATATATATATATGTGTGTGTGTGTGTGTGTGTGTGTGTGTGTGTGTGCGATTGGTTTTTTCCAAGTGGCTGATTAGCCAGCTGACACTTCAAACAGTGTGTGTGTGTGTGTCTATATACACTCACCTGGACAGACACTAATCTGGAAAGTCTGTAAGTCTGGATTCAGGCCTGGGATTGTTACATTTACAGTGTGTATCTGTCAATAACGTGTGGGCAAAATATCAACACAACACCACCATTTTAATGCCAGAGTGGCACAGTACAGTGAATTAGGTGCTACATTTATGATAAATTAATAACCAATAAATAAATAAATACAGCCATACACTAACCTTGTCCTGATGGTTGTTCACTTGACCCATAACTTTTAGGTCTTGAATGGTAAAAGTAGATCCACTTGAAGTTGTCTGTTCATAGTTCAGTTTCAATAAACTAATGTGTGTTTATTTGTAAAAAAAGAGGGGAATGACTTAGAAAACAGATAATCTACATCTTCCTAAGATAAATACAGACATAACTGCAATAAGGTTTGAAATTTCTCTGTATGTTTTCTGAATCATACCTGCACTTTAGCTGGGGTTTGATGTCAGGTGGAGGCTGAGTCGGATGAGAAAATGCATCTGTAAATTTCAGAGGCAACACAAAGGGTACCCCCACCTGAACAGGAGAGGGAACAACACCCACTGCGAAAGCCGCGGCACTGCTTTCTGAAAGATTAGAAGGAAACAAAAAATATACACAAATGCTTGCTTGTGTGAGAGCACAAAAAACACTTAATATGCACAGAAATGTTTTTAATAATTATGTGAGTTACCTTTAATCCCGAAGCTAAGTGTGTAATAAGGCAGACGTCTTCCAGCCCACACACTTGTTGGGGAATCCCCATCAGTCAGTATAGTTTGCAGGTGAAGAGTGTACTTCCCTAGTTTATTTAAGTTCTCTGAATACACAACAGATATTTGAAAGATATTTTAAATCATAAACAACTATTATGGGAGCATATCTGATAATTGCAAGAATGATAGAAAGTGTTGCATACAAGCCTGCTGGAACAAGGCTTTGGTTTTTGCAATACACTGATTCACAAATATAAACACACACACACACACACACACACACACACACACACACACTATGAGACAACTCAGACTTCCAGCTTAAATTTCCTGATATTTATATTCAGACATGTTAAACACTCAATATTACATTGCATATCCATTTCTTGCATTATCTGCATTAATACAGAGGCCCAGAGAATAATCTCATCATGAAACACTGCTAAGCAGTAGATGCAAGTTGCAGATTTCCTGCTCTTCATTCATGACACTGTACATATTAGAATACCAGTCCATACTCAAACAGTAGACAAGGAGAACTCAGGAAATAAGACAAACAGCACAGTGTAGGCGAGGCAGAATCATATAACGTGAGACTAGCAAAGTTTACATACAGGAGACCAATATCAAAGACATGGTACAATCATAAACGAGAAGGTAGACAGATCATACACAAAATAACAGACACTAAGATATAAAGTCTTGGTACGCACTGGCAAGAACATAAAGGCAATACTTCACAACTTGAACTTGACAGTCTATTTATAATATAATAGAATTATTGCCGAAGTTACAAGTCTGGTGAGAGTGCTGCAGAGCATGCTGGGTAGTGTAGTGCGCAGACTGGTTAGAGTTCATGAATACTGTGACACATCAATAAAGATTTGAGACCCCCTTGTTTCTGTTGGCTAAATCAAATGCTTGTGCAGTGCCTTTGATTCATTTACCACTGTTTGCTTAGCTTCAATCACTTGAATTTGTAGGTTTAAACAGCATTATGGCAACCATGGTCTCAAAGTTAGAAAAGCAGGTGTGGAAACAAAAGGTTGCTGGTTGGATTCCTGGAACGGGCAGAGTGAAAAAAGTGGATATGAGTGGAGCACTGTCCTCCACTTTCATGGCACCTAACCCCAGTTGCTCCCAGGGCAGTGGGCATTGCAATGTGGCTGGCTGCCAACTGATTTGAATTTGTGTGTGTGCGCACATTTGTGAATGCATGCTCACTTTAGATGGGTTCAATGCAGAGTCTAATTTCCCCACGCAGGATTAATACAGCATATCAGAATAAAAACATATCCCCTGGCTTCCACATGTCAGAAAATATGAATTGCAGAAATCCCAAAATATCAAAAAGCACAACTACGCTGCATAGAATTAACTCCCACATTTGATCTTCAAAGGTTTCCAAGTCGTGGCCCGGAATTCAAATGATTACAGATAGAAAGATATACTGATTCTGGAAGTGGAAAAAAGGCATGTTAAGATGTTTAAATATCAAAAAAATAAAACGTCACATTCTACTCTATCATTTTGAATTCATCGGTTGCTGTATGTATCATTTCATTTCTTTATACATTTTAGAATTTTGAGCTTATTTGAGAACAAATATTTGAGTTTAAAAAAAAAAGGAAGTAACATTCATGATTTTGGAGAAAATGCCTTACAATTTGTTTAAAATGTACAGACAAATCTGCTAACTAAACAGGGTGTCCAATCTTATCCATTAGGTGCTAAGAAAATTAGACACCCCTGAACTAAAATTTTCAACGTTACATAGAAAAGTGTATATAATCAAATCAGGTCATTACCCATTTTTTTGAACCAGTACTTCCACTTAGAATGCCCTCCAGTGTGAGAGCTGGTCTCTACATCCCCTTTAGGAGCTGAAAGTAAAGAACAGAATAAAGATGTAATAATAACAATAATAATAATAATTATTATTATTCTTATTATTATTGAGAGTTGATTCCACTTAAGATAATAAAAAAAACAACGTAACAATATTAATTAAGTAATTATAAATGTGGAAAAATGTACTCACAGTGCCAGATCATTTTGAGCTTAATCTGGAATTTCTTAAAATTGACATTTGATACAGGCAACCGTGACATTGTCTCCCTTTTCTTATTCAAAATCTCAACCTGAATTGGACCTGAAGTTGGAGAAGTGAAGCATGTTACAAAACAACCACACAAAATATATTCCCCTGTTCTGTTGTCCTACAGCTAAGGATGACAGGTACAAAGTACAGAAGGTGGTAGGAATCGTACCATTAAACCATGTGCTTGCTGAACAGCTGATTCAAGATTTGACTTCTCTTTATTATTAGAACAATCTCCATTCTTCTAAAAACTAGGTTTTGGAATGTGGAAGTGAGATTTGCCCATTTAGCCACAAGTGGGGTCAAATCACTGAGATCCTGGCCTAGCACATGGTTGGCATTACAGTTCATTCCGATGGAGTTTTTCTAAAGGGTCATTCCATGTCAATTCACCTAGAGGTTCTCAGGTGACCATCTCAGAATTCGATGAAACTTTAACCAGAAATAGAACATGTTTCAACATAAACACATGCAAAGTCTCAGGGATCTATTTCACAAACTTTCCGAGATACGTTCACTTAAAGATCGCAGGCTAGTACCCTTTTGTCGGCCCGCGAATTGCAATTTACCATTTTGGGCATTTTTGAAAGCTTGTAACTCCCCTAATAATTACTGTATAGGGCTGATTTTCAGGGTTTGGTTGCTATTGATACGGCAATTTTGGAAAAAGTGCAATTTTGAACAAAGTTTTTTTGAATTTTTGACACAGAAAATATATTCACCACTCCCCAAAAGTATTTTTATAGCAAATTTAAGCATATTTCCATGTAAAACAAACAGTTTTTAGGAAAAATAAATGTGATATGGTGCTTTAATGAGTGTCCAAAAAACTTTATTGATCCCTTTGGGATGACTCCCTCAGGGAAATTTACATTTCCAGCAGCACATTAGAAAAGCAGCACACAGATAAAGAATAAACAGTAAACACTTAGCTAATATACAAAATATAAAAGAATAAAAATTAAGTAATATAAGTAAACATAAAAAGCTGAATATGGCTTGTAGAGAATATAATTTAAAATTTCAAACTGAACGATAGGTGAAAACTTGCTCATCTTGCAAGCCCCTGACATGATGTGGACAGTTCACCAAGGTTATGAAACTTTACCACCTGCAACCTGTACATAAGATCTAGCAACACACAAAATTTCAGCCGTGTTGTTCATTTCCTTGATATTTAGCCATCATCTTGAAATTTTCATAAAGTTCGATTGTGAAATTTCTTGACAGATTTCATTTGTTTTTTAAAATATGCATAAATGTTTTGTATGAGATCAGAATATAGTCTCAAACTGGTATCAGAGTAATAATAAACAAAAACAAATGTTTTAAATTTCCTTTTACAACAATAAACCTTTTATAAAAGTGACAATTGTCAGGCATAAACAAACAAGTTATATAACTTATATTTATCATTACAAATTATATATTTATGTCCCCACTGAATAATTAGTATAAGGATATATTATGATAGAGATTATATACTTCTTGACATGGAATGACCCTAAAGTAATTTTGGAAAGCCTTTTGGCAAGTTTTGGAAATGATATCAGATGTCCACAAACATTTGGCTGCACTTTTGGTAGACAGCCAAGTATTATGTACATAGTGTATAGTAAGAATCCTAATCTGCATGTGAAAGCAAATGAGTTATTTTACATTTGCAAGTCTGTGTGTGCGCATGAGCCTACCCATTGGAGTCCCAGCTGGCTGAACAGCATTCTCAGGCCAAGGGTTCCCCTCTGGCCATGTGACTTTCAACATATCAGGAAGTCTATACCAAGGACAAACAATTAGCATAATTACCAGCTGTGGTCACACAATTAACCACATCTATGCTTTACCGCAATATGCATGGATTAAAAAAATTGCTCACCTGAGATAATCCAGATTAAATTGATAAATTTGTGTGCACTGATGTATAATAAATATATGCTCTCTGCTTACTTTAACAAGAAAACCTGTACGGCTGCCCATTTATGTAGTTATTTAATCAGTCACCCATCTGTCAGCGGAACAATGCAAAAATCATGCAACTCCAATTCAAGTGCTTCAGTGTCATGCGTTTTCATAAATTGCAAGTAAAATCCCAGAATCTCTAAATGCCAGTGCCGCACACTGGGGAGCCCTGAGAGCAGATTGGGGTTAGATACATTGCTCAAGGGCACTTAAGCCATGAAGGTCGACTTTCAACAATATCTAGATCATCTATAACAACAATAAACACTTTAGTAAGAAACAAAGCAAGTTACTTACTTGTCCAGTTCATTCTCAATGTTTTCCTGGATTTCAGCATCTTTGGCTTGTCTGTCAATCTTACAAATGGGGATGACCCTATTCTCATTGTACATTTCCTTAGGTTCCTACAGACAGATGTATGGACAAATATTTTGAAGCGATGCTTTTTTTGTGTGTCTGTGGAGTGCATAACATACCCAGCTTCTCATTCCCCTAATTGTCATAATCTGCTTTAAGGATGTCAGGCAATACATTTTCAAGCTCAAAATTCAACCAGTGGACAAAAGGTAATTCCAAGGAATAGCACTGTTTGAATGTTTTGAACTATCATTTGCCCATAGGTAGTCTTTAATTATAATACTATCAATACAATGTTCCCATATCGTATAAATAGATAGCATAAAATATGTCACCTGATTATATCAGAAATTATGCTAATTCCTTTACCAGTAAAACATTTTAGGCCAATATTTTTGGCAATGATATTCAGCTTGTTTCATAAGATGCCTCTAGAAATAATGGTAGAGTGATACTGGTATATAAAAGATATTCATAACCACAATCATATGTACGGACAGTGTATTCTCTTACCAGTACAATTTGGACATACCCTCCGGTGGCATAAACATCGTCTTCATGGTCCCCATAAAGCAAAAAATGATCTATTGTGCCATAAATAATAGGCACAGTTTTCATTGTTTTCACCTAAAAAAGGGACAAGAGGAGTATGTATTAACAATGCTTATCTCTCTCTACTGCATGCCAGTGTCTATTTAGAGTGGTTCTTGAAACTTAAAATTTTCTATATTTTTGCCTAAATATAATTTAAAATGTCAAAAAAAAAAATCAAAAAATTCCTAAAAGTACATAAAGAAAACCCAATTAAACAAAAAAAGACAAAAAAAAATGTACATATCTGGGAGAGGGGTGGTACGGTAGCATAGTGGTTAGCACGTCCACTTCACAGCAAGACGGTTGGGCATTTCTGTGTGGAGTTTACATGTTCTCCCCATGCTTGCATGGGTTAGATCCGTGTACTCACATGACTGTTCTCACAACAATTCTATTGGATTAAGGTCAGAACTTCCCCAAACATTTATTCTCCTTTAACCATTCTTGCTGCATGACCATTCAAGACCACTGATCCTTTCTCCAGCAATCAACTAACAAAGATCACTCAAAGAGAAAGATGTGTAGTAGACCAAAAGGTCTCAAAGACGCCAAGTGTAAGTGTTATTTGCTCTTTATACTTATTTTCCAAAATGGCTCATTAAATATACTTAGACAGCCAAGTAAACGGCATGTGTGGGAAACACTGTTTTTGCTCTGCTTAGCTGTAGTACTGCTGGAAATTAAGAGGTGAATACAGACATGTACCCAGACATAAAAGATGTGACTTGATGCTCCATGAAAAAAGCAAACCGGTTCTTAAAAAAACAAACAAACAAACAAACAAACAAAATAAATAAATAAATAAATCAAACTGAATCAACTCCGGGCCAGCACTAGAATCAGCCAAAAACTAGCACCTAGTTTGCACTGGTAGAAAAGGGGTATCAGTAGAGGTTGAAATCTGGGCTTTGAACTGGCTTTCCCCATACCATTTTCTTCTTCCTGCCATTCAGAGGTCACTTGCTGGTGTGGATCAAATTATGCTGATGGTCAGGTGGCCTCAAGAATATTATGCTGTAAAGTGGACATCATTTCAATGTCCCCAGGTCTGCTGTTGCACACCAGGCCTAGATCATCATTGCTCCATGAATAGGCTTAAAAGTTGAAAAAAGGTATTTGTGGTGATGCACTGTGGTGCCGTACAATATTGTTAGTGAATGTTGATTTAGTTTATGGAAAACAAAAAAAATACTAAATATTAAAATCTGAAAGATATGGAAATATCTTGAAGTTATTTGTTTGTATAAGGTAGGGACACAATGGTCATGAAATGATAACTGATAAATAGAAACAAAGAATTAATGGAGAGCATACTCTTTCTCTTTTGCCCCAGACTGCACACACTCAGCATCCACAGGACACTAATACATCCATGCAGTTATTTAATGAGTCAATCACGTGGCAGCAGCAAAACACAAAAAAAGGCAGCTGCCTTGCTGGCATATGGTACAACCAGAGTGTTGGTCAATGGATGGTGCCACCAGTCTAGTTTACAGTCACTGTGGGGCAACTTCTGAGCACCACTTGAAATTGGATTTAGAAGTCCAGAGAGGCTGTCAGTGGGGGCACTACACCGCCAACAAGCTTTGTGCACAGCATGTTAAGAGTTTTTAGGAAGGCGTGGAAAGACCCTTGGCAGTGATGTGCATGTGATGGCAGCAGGCTTAAGAAGCTGGGAGCACAAGCCCTGCACAGGGGTCTCTCACATTAGATGTTCACTACCCTGTTGATTTTTTTGGGCAACAATGGGGTTAAGGCAAATGTGAGTATTCAGGCTGCCCTCTTGAGGGACAGCACTGCCTGCCACAGAAGGAGAAGAGGTGTGGTAATGAAACCCTAGAAAAGGTGGGGTAAAAAAGTATGCTCTAAATTCAGCTGGCTGACACACTGCACCTAGTGTGTCTCCAATAAATGTGGTAAGAAGTGTAAGAAAATGAAATTAACAGTTGCTACATGGAATGTTCAGATGATGCTTGACAATGATTCAAGACCCGAAAGTAGAACAGCAATAACAGCAAGAGTTGGCAAGATACAACATTTATATTGCTGCTTTAGAGGAGACAAGGATTCAGGGCCAAGGACAGGCACAAGAAAGTATGCATACCTTCTGAACTGGGAAGTGTAATAGAAGGAGAGATGTTGGTGTAGCTTTTGCTATCTCCAATGGGATAACAAGCAGGTTGTCATCACTGCCGATAGGAATATCTGAAAAGCTTATGCGACCGCCTCTCCTTGTTGGAAAGGAGTGTTACTTGACCTTGATTAATGTATATGTTCCAACAATGGCACGTTATAATCTGGATGTGTGCCAAAAGATGTTCTCTATGGAGAGTTCAATGAAGGAAAAAGGAATATGGGGAAGAAACTCTGCTAAAAAAAAATGTGTTCAAACGCCATATGAAGAATGCTGCAATAAACATTGACATCTGGGAGGAGGATGACATGGACCAAAATAAATGGCACTGCATTGTTTAGAAGTCAATTCAGGCATTTGAAGAAAAGCGACACATAGAATACTTCAAAGCCCATGAACGCAGACACTTCATACCAGAAAAATTTGAATATAGATGCGACCACTGTGGAAGATACTGTCAATCTATTGCTGCCCTTGTGGCCCACAAACGCGACAAAGAGATTTTAAACAGCATCTAGAAACTCACTGATAGCAAAACTGCTGAGCGGAGCCCTATAGGCATGGGGCATGACTTGGGGGGTTGTCCCATGTCCGTACCTGAGTTGATGCTGATGACAGGCATAACAACGATGGGCAGCAATAAATAATAATAATAAAAATTTGATACATAATAAAACTTAAGCTCAAAAAATAGAGGCTAATACAACACCGCCAAGCAGGCCTGGACTGGCCATCGGGAGCAGCTTGTTTTTTGGGGGAAAACGTTTATCTGAAGATAACATGATGAACACTGGTTGAGATTCTCCATGAGCCCTTTTATGTAGCTGTAATAATGAGCTGGTGGGCTACTACCTTCTGTCTAAACTTCATTTCTATTGGAAATGTTGCACTGGTTTGATGTTTTATTATTAAACCTCACATCAGCCCAAACACAGAACTACAAATAGACATGCTAACTGTTTATATACACTAGGTCATATTTGGGATTTCCTAGTAGAACCTGGATAAAATAAAATAATTAGTTAATTATTTGTGTTGTATTAAACTGACAGGAGGATAATTTAATACTTTGGCTGCTTGGCTATAACAGTCTGTCCACATCTGTCCACAACTGTGAGAGTGAAGAACATTTCATTAGTCCAGGTTAAATGCTGATGAGGGAACTTTTGATTTAAATCAGTTTATCAGTGTGTTTATCTGGTTTTACTATAAATGATATGATTGCAACTTTTTATCATTGCTGTTTGATGTCTGAGGTTTATGTTCACAAATCCGTATGAAATATGTGCTTGTGTGCGTGTAAATTTTTCTTTTGTTTCATTGTTTAAAATCTGACTAAAATTCAAATGGTTAAGTGGCATTGACTTGTCTCATTTGATCATTAAATTGTATATTTAAATAATTTAAAGGGTGTACGAGGATGATCACAAACAAATATTCGCATTACTCTTCACACTGTTACGAAATTGCTTGTTTTACATCATGAAATATTTGGTGGGTTCTGCTAAACCAAACATGGCTCTACGGGTGGGCTGAAAAAGTTTGGGAACCCTTGATAAGGTTGGACAGTTTCTTATCTTTTTAAGGTGAGTCAACTTTTTCATTTTCTATTAAATTTATTATAGTAATCTGGGGCCTCATGTACAAAGGGTTTCCCACGGAAAAGTTCAGATGTATCAAGAGTGAAATGTCCTAGGAAATGTGCGGTGCTTCACGCAAACTTCATGGCTGGCGTACACATGTTTCTGCAGCTGTTGGTGCTTTGGCGACAC
>JAQMYF010000010.1:3268979-3295257 GCA_030014195.1 Neosilurus mollespiculum | reverse complement strand
TTGTATTACATTAAATAATGTACCGATTTATCACTAATTACCTACCAGCCCAGCCTGAGTTTTGGCAGTTGGTACCTTATCAGGCCAAGATGGATTTTTGAGCAGGAAATGTTTTCAGTTAGTTGTATGATCATAGGTTCTCAAAGATAAAGTGGTGATTGTGTGCCACCATTTAATTATCTCCATTAGCCTGATAGATTTTGTGCAAAAATAAAGATGTGAATGGACCTTAAACTTGTTTTTTGAGTTGTTATGGGTGGTATGATGGGGCAGTTGTCACACAGCACGATCGCCTCACAGCAAGAAGTCTCTGGATTTTAACATAGCAGCCAACTGGGGCCAAGTTTGCCCAGTTTTCTCGCACTTGCATGGGTTTCATCCTGGTGCTCAAGTTTCCTCACACCATCCGAACACATGTGGATAGGTCAAGCAGCTACTTTAAATTGCCAGTAGGTGTGAGTGTCACTGTGAACGTCTGTACACCTTTGTTAGACCTGTGATAGATTGGCAATGCTGAAACTGAGGAAACAAGGTTAAACTCCCAATGGGGTATAATCCATTTTCTGGATTAAATAGGGGACCCTGGGGATGTGAGGTGCTACCTTCCTGCTTCCCACGTTAAAGGTACAGTGTGTAAGAGTTATTGGTATCCACTGGTATCTAATGGTAAGGTTCCAGATTGCAATCATTTGAATTTCCGACCCCTCCCCTATGGAGCCTGTATGGTTCTGGGCTACTGAAGGGGTACATCGCAAGTTAGAGGTGACCTGCTCCACACAAAGATATAAACAGTTTCTAAGGTTCTGAAAACTCAATGATTTTTTACAATTATTATGATAGGTTAATCTAAACTCATTTGGAAGGGGTTACCTTTGAGGACTTGTGCCCCATGCCCTGCAGCCACTCTCCCTAGCGTCCCATGGAGACGTAACCTGCATACCAGCATAACCTGGACAGAGTCTGGCCTTTTGTCACTTTCTTTCTTTTCTTTCTTTCTTTCTTCCTCCCTTCCTTTCTTTCTTTCTTTCTTTCTTTCTTTCTTCTTCTCTCTCTCTCTCTCTTTTTCTTTTTCTGTAATAATAATAATAATAATAATAATAATAATAACAATAATATTATTATTATTAAAAATAAGGGCAGTGGTGGCTAGGTGGTTAAGGCCCCCAGAGGCAGTTATGCACACAGAGAGAGAGAGAGAGAGAGAGAGAGAGAGAGAGAGAGAAGAGCTATTAGAAGCTATTAGAGTATATTTATTTGTACCCTCTTCTTATTTCTTTCATGGCAATGTTACTTGGTAAGTATGTTGTATGTCATTTGTTTGTTATTCTATCCTACAAAAAAGAAAGAAAACTTTAACATGTTTTACACTCTGCCTTTAAGTTTGAACTGAACTAGAATGAATGGGACCTGAATCATATTCCATTAGTGCTGAACTAAATTATATATATGATATAATTATCCATGAATTATCTTTTTACTGCATGACTGTAGGGCGCCACGGTGACGTGGTGGTTGGCACATCCGCCTCATAACAAGAAGGTCCTGGGTTCGAGTTCCGGGCCCGGCGAGGGCCTTTATGAGGAGTTGGCATGTTCTCCCCGTGCTTGCGTGCGTTTCCTGCGGGTACTTGGGTTTCCTCCCACAGTCCAAAGACGTGCACATTAGGCTAGTTGGTTGTTCAAAACTGACCCAAGGTGTGAGTGTGTGAGAGTGTGTGTGTGTGCAAATGGTTGTGTGTGTTGCTTTGTGATAGTCTGGCGAGCTGTTCAGGGTGTACCCCGCCTTCACCCAGAGCTGGCTGAGATAGGCTCCAGCCTCCCAGCAGCCCTAGTAGGATAAATAGGTTTGGAAAATGAGTGAGTGAGTTCATGTTTGTATCATATGCTGGATTGTGTATCACATCATTTGACAGGCGAAGACTTAAAGACAAAAGTGCATGAACTGTTCCTTTAAAGCGGTGTGTGTTTTCGTTCATGTAAACCGGATGTGACGTGCTATTTCACATGTACACATCCAGCACTACTGCTTCACGTGCTAGACGATGCTAAAGCGTGACAAACAGTTCTAACGTTGTTTTAATGTTCATTTTTTGTTATTTAATCTCTATTTAAAGTTTTATAAATGTCTGTCCTGCTGTCCAGTGACCGCGGTTGGCTGCTGGACTCGTGTACTTTTATAAATCAAGGATATCAGCGGTGCTACAGTGTAAACAAGGGTCACTTCCGGTGCTCATTCAACAAGCACTACTTTGATATACTGAAGCCTCATACAGGGAGTAAGAACAGGAGTAACTGTGAGCTCAGTGATTTACCAAACCCGGAGAGTCATGAGGCTGGGGGTGACCAAATCGAGCTAAAAACACGGAAGGTAAAATCATTAAGAGCTGAAACCACACAAACTCCCAGGGATTTCTGGGAAAAGGAAGAAGAATCTTGTGTTTTGGTTCAGAATCAGAATGCTGCATACCAAGTACAGATAAAAGTCTCAGTATGAGAAAAAATATGTTTGTGTGTAAGTCTAAAATTAGATAATATCTAATGCTAATATTAATGGCCGCAGGTAGGAATGGTGTCCTGTGTCGTCCAGTGGTACATTTAAGTGGTATCAGTCTCTCACTGAACGTGCTCATGTGACTGATCAGCAGGTTGTGAAGCAGGTGGGAGGTATTGTTCAGTCCTTATTTTGGACAACATTCGCCTCTCCGACACTACCGTCAGAGATTCCACCTTCATCCCCACAACGTTACTGGCCTTGCAGATCAGTTTGTTCTGTCTGTTTGCATCTGCAACCCTCAGCCTGCTGCCCCAGAGGATGGCGCTGGCCACAACAGACTCATAAAACATCCTGAGCCGTGTTCGGCAGATGTTAAACGACCTTAGCCGCCTCAAAAAATAGAGACGTCTCTGGCGTTTTTTATAATGTGCGGTAGTGTCCACATTATAAAAACCCAGTCCAGTTAATTGTCATTATGAACTCCAAGGTATTTGTAATCCTCCACCATTTCCACATTGACTTCCTTGATGGAAACAGGGGCTGATGGTGTTATTGGTCTCCTAAAATCCACAATCAGTTCCTTGGTCTTTGTCACATTAAGCTGCAGATGATTCTGCTCACACCATGTGACGAAGGAATCCAGAGCAGCCCGATATTCTATCTCGTCCCCTCACCTCCACTGATACATCCGACTACAGCAGAGTCATCACAAAACTTCTGAAGGTGGCAGGTCTCTGTGCAGTAGCTGAAGTCTGTTGTGTAGAGGGTGAAGAGAAAAGGGGAGAGGACAGTCCCCAGTGCTCACAGGCTGGTCCAGGTGGGTGTAGACACGGTTAAGCAGGTAGATGATGGCGTCCTTGACTCCGAGACGGGGCTGGTAAGCAAACTGAAGGGGGTCCAGAGGTGGTCTAACCATGGGTGGGAGTTGATCCAGTATGAGTCTCTCGAGTGTCTTCTTGACGTGAAAGTCAGTGCCACGAGTCTAATCCTGGGGGCCACTGGGACTTGGGGTCTTTGGTACAAGAACGAGGCATGACATCTTCCACAGTACAATGACCCGCTGTAGACACTGGCTCATGTCATGAAAATGTAATGTAAGACTCCACAGAGCTGAGGGGCACAGGCTTTAAGGACCCGGGGGCTCACCCCATTCGGTCCTGCTGTCTTGCCTAAGTGGTGTCTTTTCAACTGTCTCTGAACCTGGTTATAGGGGAAGTTGACAGGTGGGGGAGGAAAGTCAGGTCTATCACGGGAGGCAGAGGTGCAGTAAGGAGAGGGAGGGAGATAGGGTGGTGTGGCAGGGGGTTTCAGGCTTGCTCCTGATAAGTTAGAAGGGGGCTGAACAGTAGCCGCAGTATTGAATCTGTTAAACATATTCAGCTCATTGGCCGTGTACTCACCGCCTTCAGTACTTCTGCTGTTGGATGGCCGGAAACCAGTGATGGTCTGCATACCACTCCAAATCTCTCTCATGTTGTTCTGCTGGAGTTTCCACTCCAGCTTTCTTGTTAGCCTCTCTGTTCTTGACTCTTAGTAAACTCTGTTGTTCTCACCTCCTCTCTGTTGCCAGCCATGAAAGCCCTCTTCTTGTCGTTCAGGAGGGCTTTGATGTGTTTAGTCACCCACGTATTGTTATTTGCTTAACAGTAGACTGTGTTCAGTGATTGTTCAGTGTTGTTGCTGAAACGTTCTGAGAACCTTTGAGCACAGAATTCTCAAAGTTACATTACAGACTGTCAAAAGTTTAAGTATCAGGCACCAGTTAATGGGTATCGGGTAAATACAGAAAATATTCCAGACTGCAGGTTTATGTAAAAATTTCTGTATGAGTGTATTATGTAGATGCAGAACATCTCTTCACTGGAACTAAGAGATGCTTGCCTGTTCTGATATGAAGATGTCCCTGTGCACCAAAGTGAGGTCCATAAACATGTAGTTTGCCAAGATATGGTTGGACCTCAACCCCACTGAACACTTGAGATGAACTGAAGCACATTCATTGATTTTTTAATACTAGAATGTGTTAAATAAGTCAGTAAATATCGGATGGATACATACCAGGCCACCTCGCTGTAAGTCGCCCTGGTTAAGGGAATCTGCCAAATGTAAATCGGCGCTGGGCCACACTAATGCTCTTGTGGCTGAATGGGCAAATCTTCACAGCCTTGTTCTTACTGCTGGTAGGTGCCGGTGATTGTAGCAGCAAAGAGAGCATCTCGGAATGGGATGTTCAAAAAGTACATGAGTTTGATAGTCTGGTGTCCAAAAACTTTTGACCAAATGCTATATTTGCCTTAATTAAATTATTTCTGTCTAGCTGCAATATAAATTTTACTTTCTTTTTAAATAAATCAAATCAGATAAATCAGGTAAATCAATGTACTACTGTTTATTTGATGCATAAACAGTGCATTAATCTTATTGTTAATAAAATCCGCATGTAAATGTTCATTCTGGCATCTTATGCTTCTTTTATAACTTACTTTTTGGGATTTTTTTTATTTTTAGAAACAAAATATAATGTTATTTCCCTGTTAGTGCAAGGTTTCCTAGAGGTCTATATCATTTAATGGTTTAAAGAGTATTATGGGAATATTCGCTGACCCATCCACGAGAACACCATGAGTTTTCAGAAAGATTTATACTATTTAAATGTTATAGGAACACTGGGGGGAAATGTTGTCCGAAACGTAACAAAAACAGAATATTGTGTTTTGGTGAAGAAAACTTTCCTGAGAATAAAAACAAGAACTAAAAAAAACAGTTCTCGGGGCATTTCAGGAACCAAAGCAAACATTTACTGAATGTTCTGGAAATTAAGCACTGCTGTCTGGGAATTAATCTTGATTTGTTTTCCTGAACTTGATGTAAGTTTAAGTTAATCTGGTGGAACAGTTTATTGCAGAAACTATATAAGGTAAAGCATGTCCTCACTTTTAGGTATGGTTTTGTGATTGTAATTATTCTCTTTTGTAGAAAAGGAAGCGTAAACGAAGTGAGCTGAATCAGGGGGAGATCGATGCTGAAATATACCTCAAAAAGGTGACTTTTACTGATGACAGACTTGTTTTAAAAATCACTATTATGTGTGATATCTTGAAGAGCTAGTAACCCTGACATTTTGAAAATTGCTGCCCTCTTTGACTTTGTCTCTATACAACAGGTCAGGTCGTTGGTTCTGGAGGGTATTCAGTCGCTACTGGAAACCGGGCATCACTCTGTTTATCTGACAGAAGATTTACATACACTGCCAACTAAACAGATACCCGTTCATGAGTGCCAGCTGGCTGCACTGTGTGATATGGCCAAACACCTGCTTCAAATGGATAATTCTGATGCCCCACATGTGCAGACCATTAATGGCCAGGCAGACTTAGATGCACACCTTGATCTGTTCTCACACCTCACAGAAAATCCTCAAGAACATGCATGTGAGGTAACGCTAATGGGGGAGACGTATTTCCTGCCTCCTCGCAGCCGTTTCCTGCTGTCTGACATCACACATTTACAGCCCCTTATAAGCAGTAAGTTTATTGTCGATTTATGTGAAGCTTCAGCCATTACCCTGGGTTAATTTGACTGTCAAAAATTTTGCCATGTTTATTGCAATCTGACGCCAGTCATGATAGAACATGGAACATCGTAGTTAACAGCGTAACAGACCTTGACATGCCATCGTAGTGGATCTTGATGAACTTGAAGAAACAGTTCCTTTAAGTTTCATCTCTTGGAAGCACAGTCTCCTTTTTATACAATCATGCTCTAAGTGTGTTTGAAGCACGATTGTGGACATCATGGCCCCAGTGTAAACCCAGGTTTATATAGTTTTTTTACCTCCCTTTGCAGTTTTGAAATAGTGAAAAAAAAAAAATCGATAAGCTTTACTGCCATATCCATTCAGAATATGTATTTTTATATACTACACAAGCACAGTGAGATCTGATTGGCCCACTAGGGCTTAATAGATATTATTCCGAGTGGATAATGCTTGAGTCACAATAACGGAGACTCACAGTTTGTTCCTTTAATCAGATGATATTATTGTTTATTGGTTTTATAAACCATAAAAAAATCAATATCATCCATCCATCCATTTTCTGAACTGCTTAATCCTACTTAGGGTCGTGGGGAGGCTGGCGCCCATCTCAGCCGACTCTGGCCGAGGGAAGAGTACACCCTGGACAGCTCGCCAGGCCATCGCAGGGCAGAAACATACTGATGGCAATGTAGCCTGCGATGGCCTGGTGAGCTGTACAGGGTGTACCCTACCCAGTGGATGTCACCTCAATGTTCTGTCCAGGGATTATTCAGTGACATTCAGAGTTTGTCAAGGGCATCATTATTATCATGCAAGAAAATGGAAAAATAACCTATAAATAAAAAAAGCTGGTTCTATCTGCTTTTTCTTGGGTTTTTTTATACTATATACAGTACATGCTTTCAGGAAACTGAAACTTTTGGGTACACCTATTGTGGCAACGAAGATGACAGTAGGGAGATTTACATACTTTTTTTCAAGAGTTGAGGTAGAATACAGCAATGAATGCACACACACACACACACACACACACACACACACACACACACATACATACTCACACACAAAAGAGAACCAGGGAGCACACATTCATTCCTGTGTACAATGAGCTCTACAGTGATATTCGTGGTGCAAAATCTCAGAACAAAACGACCTTGATCACCCCAAAAGATGTTGCTTTTTAGCTGTGTAATATTTTATTCTTAATAATCCATTCTACTGCATCCCAAAGGTGTTCTGTTGGATTGAGATCTGGTGACTGTGGAGGTTTTTAAAGAACAATAAACTGATTGCCACGTTCATGAACCCAATTTGACATGAATTTTAGTTTTGCTTCCCGGTGCATCATGCTGGAAGTAGCCATTAGAAGAGTAGAAATTGGAACTGCACTCTAGAAACCTTTGCTCTTGAAAATCCCAGGGGATTAGCAGGTATAAAATTACTCAAACCAGCCAATCCGGCTCCATCAACCATGCCAAAGTCAAAATGAATTAGATGACATTTGTCCCCTATTTTGATGCTTGATGTTAACATTTACAAGTGTACAGATGATGTTAATGATGTTAACATTTACAGCGTACAGTTTTTACAGTGTGCATTATTTTCTATCCTAGGTGGAGAGAAATATGACCTAATAGTTCTTGATCCACCCTGGGAAAACAAATCTGTGAAAAGAAGCAGTAGGTATGTTCAACGTCATGTTACATACAGTACCTTTCACAATTATTGGCATTTTGCTCTGGTAAGTGCATGCATGCTTCAGTCAATTAAGGCATGGCTTGATGTGTTCAGTGCTTGGTGACCAGTTGCTTTGTATTTATTTGCACAGTTCTGGTAGTGTGTCTAGTCCTGCATCAAGGGCATGCTGATCTTGGCAGCTCTCCTATCACACCTGTTTTCTCTCTTTGTACCAATTTTGTACTCTGACTAGAATGGACTGGACCGGAGAGGGAACGACTGATCATATTACTGATGAATGAGATGCTATGTTGAGCTGCCTGTCTAATTACAAAATATCTGACATCCATTGTCCAAAAAATTACTATTTAACATTGTCTGGTAACGCTGTGAGGAAAAAAAGAGAAAACAAGGGGCAGCGCAATTCCATAACCCATGCAAATATGCGATTGCACTACCTTGGTGGAGGTCTGCACTCTTTGAGTGCATTTGTATTTTTTTGTTTTGTTTGGGGCACAGTACTCCGCCTCGGTGTGCTGTGCGTTCTGATTAGCTGGCCTTCCTGCACTGGCCCGCCATGCACAGTATTGTCTCCGCCCATCTTGGTCTTCCTCCTGGTGGACTGAGCGTGGGGCTTTCAGACAACCAGTCAGAGCAGAGCATGCACAAAGAGTGGAAAGACCATAAATGGGAGGAGGCAGCCAAACAGCCTGTCCAGTGCACTCAAAACCAGCTTTTGAGAGGGAGGTGGGAAAGCAGCTTCCTGAAGAACTGTGTTGTTTTTTTTTTATTTTTTATTTTTTATTTATTTATTTTTTTTTCCGGAATTGTACAGTGCTGCACTGATGTCCAAAAACAAAAATAATGGTCTGACAATGTGTGTAATACCTGACCTTTAAGAAACACAAGGAATCCATTTATCTTCTGCAATGACAAATATTTTTCTTCTGTTAGGAAAGTATATGCAGTAGAGCAAGTGATTGTTGTTATAAGTGTTAAAATTTATACAAATACATTTGAAACTATTAAAAATATGTAATATGATGCCAGCCTTTTGTTAAATGTAAAGCTGTTTACCATTTGTTATGCTATATGAATAGTTCTAAGACAGTCTTGCACTAATTTTAAGGATAAACAGCCCTAACACATTGCCCCCATACATTTATTCACAGGTACAGTTTTCTACCTTCCTCTCAGCTCAAGCAGCTTCCTGTTCCATTGTTAAGTGGAGCAGGATGTGTGGTGGTTACTTGGGTAACCAACCGTTCCCGCCATTTCCGGTTTGTATGTGAAGAGCTTTATCCTCACTGGGGTGTGAAGCTGCTTGCAGAATGGCTCTGGGTGAAGGTATTCAAGCCCTCGCGCATACAAAACACAATCTTGATATGAGCTGCAACATTTCCATATATTTACTGATCTCCTTTTGTTGTGTATACGATGCGTGCACTCACTATCCACTTTACGAACCTTTGAACACCTGAATAATCAGGTGAGGTCAAAAACCTCAGCAATGATGTGAGTAAGGGACTGCAGGTGGAAACACTTGAGAGTGGTCTGTGTTGACTATAGCAACTCAAATAAACACTCTTTACAACCATGGTACATGGAAAGCAACTGAAATATACAAGACATCACACTGTGAGGTGTATGGACTACAACTGCTCCCCACCTGTCGGCCAGTAACAGAAATCTGAGGCTGTGTGTACATCATGGTGTTTTTTTTATTTTTTCATTATTAATTTTTTTAAAGCCTACAGAACTGTTGCTCCATTAGTGCTTTTTGCTTTTTGTAGTCTAGAAAAGCCTATCTGGCACCAAAACTGTTGCAACGACCAATGTCCCAGAGGTCACACTTTCTTTAATGCCCATGCTTTATGTGAATTTTAACTGGAACGCTTAACCTGCATGTATGTCTATTCAGAGCAGGGTTCAGTTTTTGGTTGGAATGTTATTCACTGTTGGCTGCTTTGGCTATGCAGTAATTAAGTGGCGATGTTTTGCCCAGAGACACCCCGCCCATCTCTCGTGCTTTGTCAACTGGACCCAAAGGAAAGACAAAAGTCAATATGTATGGAACTGACTCAGCTGCAGGCTCATAATACTTAAACTATCTGACCTGCATATTATTAATATTAATATTAATATTCATTCATTTATTCATTTTTCTAAGCCACTTAATTGTATTAATGGTCTCGGGGAGGCTGTCGCTCATTTCAGCTGACTCTGTATGAAGGTGGATTACACCCTGGACAGCTAGCCAGGCCATTGCAGGGCCAACACTCACACCTAGGGGTGATTTGGAACAGCCAATTAGCCTACTGTGTATGTCTTTTGACTTTGGGAGGAAACCGGAGTAGCACAGGGATAACATGCAGGCTCCACACAGAAACACCCCGACTCGGGAATGGAACCAAGGCCTTCTTGCTGTGAGGTGGGCTTGCTAACCACTGTGCCGCCTATTATTAATATTACTGTTATTACTTGTTTGTTTATTTATTTATTGTGCATACTGCTAGATGGTGCATATGGAGTGTGTGTATCTGTATAATGTACATCAAATGTGAAATGAGTTGTATGACCTTAATACGTATTTGTGGTGTCTGTAGTTTTCAGTGAGACCTGAGCTTTATAGCTGTAGCTGTTTTTCCAGCCTTTTTGTGAAGTATCTCTTAACCATTATTTTGTGTTAAACTGTGTGTAGGTGACCCGAAATGGAGAGTTAGTATACCCACTGGATTCTCCACACAAAAAACCTTACGAAGTGTTATTACTTGGAAGGTTTTGTGCCAACAGTGAGGACACAACTAGGTAATGGTCTAAACTCTAAACATTTATTGACCTAAGGCTGTCTAATTAGTATCAGCTTTCAAGCTTTGTAGAAGTTCATACATTCATTTAGTCAGGGTTGTGACGGGTTCAGAGCAATAGACATATATATTTAACAATATGGTGAACAGTAAAAATATCCCTATTCTCTGTTACGGCACATAATTGGACACAAAGTTGGCATTTCCTTCACTACTCAAAAAAAAATAATGCTGATTTTGATTGATTGGTTGTAACGAAATGTAAATCTTTTGTAAGTTATTTAAAATGCTCCCTGATCAGATAATGAGCTAAATGTTTATATATTCATTCATTCATTCATTTTCTGAACTGCTTAATTTTAATTAGGGGAGGTTGGCGCTCATCTCAGCCGACTCTGGGCGAGGACGGGGTACACCCTGGCCCCCGTCCAATAAATGTTTATACACATTCTGATAATTATGCCAAAGTTATACCAAATTGTTTACTTTTGATTTGTTTGTTTCAGATCTGATGTGTGTGAAATTCCAGATCAGCGGATCTTAATTAGCGTTCCTTCAGCACTGCACTCTCAGAAGCCAGCTCTATCAGGTATATTGAACTGTAGTCATCTGTAAGATGTCTAATAATACCAAATAGCAGTCTGTATAGTGACTATAAGTGGTAATTCTATTTTCACATAAACCATCACTATCAGATACTAAAAGTACTTCGCTTGTCATGTTGCTCAATCATACCGGATTGATAATCTCCATGGCAGCTTGACGTACATTTCACTTCTCACACTGAAGTCTATTTAAATTCTTGACTGAATCACAGTCTCAAGAGTTTGACTGACAGTACTACGCTTCAGTGTCCATCCGGTCTTGCATGCATGCTCCTGTTTCCGCTTCAAAGAGAATAGATGCATGAACAGACTGTTTTCAGTTCACTGTACTGTAATTGTAATTGGCGAAAAGTAGATAAACCTTACCTGCTTAGGTGTCAGTAGAAAAATAGCAAATGATGTAAAGAAATTTGCTGCACATCATGCAATTATTATATCAATAATTAGAGCACCACTGATCAGTAAATTATGAATATTTGAAAACATGTTAATTGATTTGACTTCTTTTAGTTAGGGTTGATGGTTAATTTTGTTGTATATTATTAATACTTAAACAAACATGTATAAATACATGTGCAAACTAATTTATTTGTGGTTTATAAGTGCTAAAGTTCATGTTTTAATAATATTAATTAATGGAGTAAATAAAATGATTCATGTATAATTAATATAATGAATAAATATGTCGATGTAACGTATTAACACTTTAATGATTTAAAGCAGGATTCTTAGAATGGCTTGAGTTGTATACAGGGAATATATTACATGCAGCACAAAATAAGCATCTAATTTAAATTCTGTTTACAATAAATATTACAGTTATAATATTAAGGGAAATAATTGATTAGTATTAGGTTTTAAAGGTACCCCTTCACGTGCAAATAGCCTTTGTGTTTGATTCTGTTAGCAGTTTGGCTGAATACGAAGGTTTCCTGGCAAAACTACCCTGGCTCATGGGCCTAGTATCTATTAATCACCTGTTATACATCTTGTTTTGGTTCTGTGTTTTTGTCAATGCAACCCAAATGTGTCTGTTTGAATAACGAAGCCATG
This sequence comes from Neosilurus mollespiculum, assembly GCA_030014195.1. Taxonomy (NCBI): domain Eukaryota; kingdom Metazoa; phylum Chordata; class Actinopteri; order Siluriformes; family Plotosidae; genus Neosilurus; species Neosilurus mollespiculum. The sequence goes on along the minus strand of JAQMYF010000010.1, from coordinate 3,283,084 downwards.
GTCGAAGGAACAATCTTAGGCATACACATCTTGGCAGTGCAACAGCAATTCATAGAAAGTGGAAAAGTGTTAAGAAATAGAAGGGACAAGCGATTTCAAGAGAGATCAAACTAGGGTAGCACTTTTTAACCTTATTCACTATCCTCTCTCTCTCTCTCTCTCTCTCTCTCTCTCTCTCTCTCTCTCTCTCTCTCTCTCTCTCTCTCTCTCTCTCTCTCTCTGTTTCTCACACATACACACACAGTTATAATACACACACAACAGCCAGCATATTCAAAATTATTTAAAACGTACCGATTTTTCACTGCACATATTGTCCATGTCTGTGTTGATAGTCGCCGTCTTGTTTGGATGATAATTCTGCGTTCAGATGGCGTGCACGCCATGTTTACATTCTCCAGATCATTGTACCTGGTGCAGGAGTCACTGACACTCCTGTACAGGACTAAGCAAATGGTTTCAGAAAGACATTTGACCAATTTCCTTATTTCCAAGTGATAGCACTGTATTTCTGTTAAATGTTTAATATGCATTTTCTGTAAATTGGTACCTTTTAAAACTAATTGTGCAGCCCATGTATAACTGTGTAGAGCCTGAAATGAGGCAATATGTAGATAATTTCAACTTTTAAAACAATAGCTCAAAAGTTTACATGGTGTATTTTATTCAAATAGTAACACAGTGCTAATCACAGTCATGATTAATAACTAATTTAGATGCTAATGTAATGACCAGAACTACTTCAATTTTCCCTGTTAATGAAAACTATTTAATAGTGTACTCACAGTGGACCATATTATATTTTATATGTTGTTACTCCTCTATATTCTATTTCAGCTGTGCTGAAGCCATACATTGGACCTAATGCTAAGTGTTTGGAAATGTTTGCTCGAAGTCTTCAGCCTGGTTGGACAAGCTGGGGAAATGAGGTCATCAAATTTCAGCACCACAGCTACTTTACCACTGAAAGTGCACATGACACATTTAATGAGAGTGCAGACGTAGATGCAGACCAACAAGTAGACGTTTGAGTACTTCACCAATCTCCCTGTCTATAAGCCTTTTGAACAATTTTAGAATTCAGTTCATATTTACTTTTATTAAAGGAAAATATTTATATTAAACAAGTTTTGTACCAAACCACATTTGCCATTGTTTGCTTCCTCTGTCTGTTCATTTTGAAATATAGACTAATTTAAGCACGCACTGTACAAAATATAAGCCCTGACTTCATGATTCTCATGATTGGATGATGTGATTATTCTGGTGCTTTAAGTGTAGATGGCTTTAATAGATTGGGGTTGGTGGTCCAGCACACGGCTGATGTATTAGTAACTGAAAGTGTGACCCTTAATTTGAAGATTGCGTGACTTTACCTGACTTTGCCCTTGTTTGAGTGTCTTCTTTAGCCCCAGTGTGAATGTGCATCCCTGTGTGGACGAGCTGCACATATTCCCACATCGACACAGACACATAATATGCTCTGCTTCCTGCTTAGACAGTAAAGGCATAAATAATTAATCAGAACCAAAATACAGGCATGTCTCATCAATTATCACTGTTTCTGCCTGTCCCCTAAATCACCCTTCCCACTGCACACTCCTGCTAACCCCATCTGCTACATGCTTAAGTAAGGGGTTTATACACCAATCAAACAGTGGCATCGCAAAATAATTTGATGTGCAAAAATGTAATTTCTGGTGATACATTATGTAATTTGAATCAGTTTACTTTTTGGCACTTTTATTTTGCTTTCTTTATGGCAAAGTAAGCTTAAGAATGTGTCCTGTCCTGCAAAAAAAGATTCCACCTGGATATACCCACTCATTTGGTGAACCAGTCAATCCTTCTAGAGTCACGGGAAGGTTGTGCCTATCTCAGTCGATACTGTGTGAAGGCAGGGTACACCCTGAACAGCTCACCAGACCATCGCAGGGCAACACACAACCATTCACACTCACATACACACTTACGGGCAATTTGGAACAGCCGGTTAGCCTAATGTGCATGACTTTGGATTGTGCGAGGAAAGCAGAGTACTCGGAGGAAACCCACGCCAAGACGCGGAAAATGTGCAAACTCCATACAGGAACACCCTCCCCGAGCCTGGGACTCAATTCCGGGACCTTCTTGCTGTGAGGCCGATGTGCTAACCACTACGCCACCACTTCGCCTCCACCTGGATTTAAATAGGCAAATGAGCAAAAGTCGTTCATTGGAAAATGGCTGCAGTGATTAATATGTTTTTGCTGGCAACATGTTGTTTAACCTTAACTTATGCAGTGAGTATCTTCTCATTTCTTAAATAACCATGATTTAATATCCAATGGGCTTGGAAAGGATTTTGCTGTATATCAGAAGGGTCAAATGTTTGTCCTGCATCGAGCAATTCAAACAGCTAAGCAGATGACTTAAATTACTTAAAATGGATTGTCCAACACATGCTCAACTAAATGCATCAAGGTTACCCTGATGAAAGTCTTTGGTTTGAGCTGGAGAAGACTTTATAGTGTGGATTGACTCTTCCATCATCAAGACAAGATTTTAGTGAAAATATAATACAAATCTAGACTGAAATAAAAGTTGTGAAGTTGCACAAGTTTCTCAAAACAATGCTGCGGTGAAAGCCTGCTCTAATCAAAGCTAAAGGCAATCAAATAAAATATATTGTGTAACTTTTATTTGGCAGGGCAGGAAGGGGGATTTGTTTCATCTTCATGGTGTTTGGCTCCATCTGCTGCCCATTCGCAAACTACTCCTCTCATTATTAGAGCTGTGAAACAGCAGTCATTCCGTTTATACCTTCATAATAAGATGTATTTATACACATATAGACTTAGAGTGAAGAATACCCACAGTCAAGGGTGCACTAGGATTGTACACTATGATCTTTTATATAACCATGAGTAGGCCATTAGTAATGCAAATTAAATAAATACTGGCCACTTTATAAATGAGTGAAAGAGAACTACCTCACGTTTTCAAAATTTTGAGAAAATGAGGTTTGAAGTTTGTCATTTCTTTAAATTCAGAGATTTATCTGACATGGATTTATTGTTCTCTACAATATCACTTATTAAGCTAGAAAATAAATCCCTAGCAGAGAAAAATATTACATCACTACGAAGGGGTTTTATAGTGAAAATGTTTGAGATAGTAGACTCTGGCACCGAATGATCCGTGATTTATTTATTTATTTATTTAAACTTTCAGTAAAGAGTCAGATTATCCAAATATCCAAATATTATTACCCTCTCTTAAGAATGATTATGAATAGTAACTAAACTGTAATGAAAACAGGCCAGCAACCTACTGAAAAGTATGAAATCTTTATTAAGATCGAGTGCATTCACATCAGTAGCATTAGAAATGCTATTAGAAAATAAACATTTAAGAATAACACTATCAAAAAGTCTTTATAAAAAATAATAAGTTTGAATCCATAACCTGGAACTCCAAGTAAACTGTTCAAAATTAATTCCATGTGGAATCTAATAACACCACTGAAAGGTTGTGGGTTAGTTTGGCAATAATTAGAATTACCCAGTGGTAGGGTACTTATAAGTAGAAAATGATACAATACCCCTGATATACCTAACTCATTTTTGACCAGATACTGAAATAATAAATTCAGGTTTTCATCCATTCAAATATTAATAGCCATCATATTTTATGTGTTGGTGTATACAACATAAACCTGATATTTCTTCCATCCATCCGTTTGCTGAACCGTTTAATCCTACATGGGTCATGGGGAGGCTGGTGCCTGGGTGAAGATGGGGTACACATTGAACAGCTCGCCAATCCATTGCAGGGCCAACATACACAACCATTGACACTCATACTCACACCTAGGGGCAATGTGGAACAGCCAGTTAGCCTAATAGGCATGCCTTTTAACTGTGGGAGGATACTGGAGTACCTGAAGCAAACCCATGCAAGCCCAGGGATAACATGCAAACTCCACACAGAAATGCCCTCGCCTAGCCCAGGACTCGAACCAAGGACCTTCTTTGTGTGAGCTGGACGTGTTAAACACTACCTCACTGTGCCGCCCTGTAAACCTGATATTGAAGCTGATATTTTTATGTTTATATATTGAAATCCTTTTTAATGTCACGTCCTGCAGCCCTGCTGGAAAAATCCCACAGCGGAGGATTTGGCCGGTCTTAGCTGGTCTCCCTCAGTCATGCAGGTTTGATGGTTTTATAAAGATTTTGGTCACTTTCTGGCTGATTCTAGTTAGTAACTCCTGATGGTTTTAAAGGAATCTTTAGCACATATGTCAAATTTAGCAAAGTGTTTTCCACATAAAAAAAAAGAATTATTTATCCTACAAGGATTGTGGTGATCTCAACTGACCCTGGGCGAAGGCTGGATACACCCTGAACAGCTTGTCAGTCTATCGCAGAGCTAAAACATACACAACCATTCACACTCTTACCTAAGGCCAATTTGGAACAGACAATACACCTAATGTGGATGTCTTTGGACGGTGGGAGGAAACCAGAGTACCTGGACGAAACCCACACAACCACAGGGAGATCACAGTGCTTAAAGATCAGCAATAGTTTAACATGTCATGTTTGTAGAAAGAAGGGCTGCTACACTGTAGAAGTACACTAATATATTCATTATTGAAGGAAACAGGAGCCTCACAGTGGTATTTGTTAGCACTCTTGCCTCCCAACAAGAAGCTGCTGGGTTTGAATCCAGTGGCCAGCAGGAGCATTTCTGTGTGAAGTTTGCATGCTCTCCGGTACCTGCATGGGCTTCTACTGGGTACTACAGGTTCTTCTTACAGTCAAAAGACATGCATGTTAGGTGTGAGTGTGTCTGTATTAACCCTGCAATGGACTGGCGACCTGTTTAAGTTGTATCCTGGTTCTCACCTAATGCAGCTGGGATTGGCTCCACTTTCTACATGGCCCTAACAGGATAAGCAGTACGGATAATGAATACATGAAAGAAGGAAACACAAATGGAGTGATGTAATGAGAAATTATAGAAGATGATTTAATCTAAATAAACGATATATATACACTTATCCAGTGTTGCAAAAATATTGGAACAGCAACACCAAAAGATTTTATTTTATACTAAAGACCTTTGGGTTTGAGATTAAAAAATTATATATATGAGATGATAGAGCAGTATTTTCATATTTGTTTCCAGATATTTACACCCAGATATGTTCAACAACTTAGAACATACTATCTTTTGACGCTTCCCTTTTTTCAAGTTTAAAAAAAAATCAAGGAACATGCATCTAATAGACGTTTCTCGTTGCTCTGGTGAGCCATGTTAGAATGGTTGCTTGAATAGTTAATTGCTCTGAAAGCCTACTATTGTTTTGAACTGTGGTTTTGCCTGAAAGACTGCATTTCTTATTAAGAAAGATGAACAAACATGAACACCAAAGAGCATATTATGACAAGTCATTTTAAAGAAAAGAGGACGGAACTCAATCTGAGCTATTGCATTGAGAATAACGCACTAATAATGTATAGTTCAGAAAAGACTCATGTAGAAATATACTACAAGATACAAACCACTCATCAGCTGTAGCAGTAAGAAGGTCCTCAGATATTTACAAAGAAATACAGAGATAAGCCACAGAAGTTTTGGACCCACGATTACCATCTACCAAATTGATGGAAAGGCCAGAGTGGGGTGAGAGAAAAGATTTGCTCAGTCATGATCAAGCACAGTGGAGCCAATGTCATGGATTGTGCTTGCATGAATGCTTTTGGTACAAGCTCTCTAATCTTTACAGATGTAACTCACGATGGTAGCAACACAATGAATTCAGGAGTCTACAAAAATATTTTGCCTGCCAATTTAAATAGAAATACATCCAAACTAATTGGGAAGAACTTCATCCTGCAGCAAGAAAATAACTCATATCACACTGCCAACACAACATAAACCTAATTAACTTCATCAGAAGAAAAAGTGGCTGGTTTTAGACTGGACAATTTAATAAGCAGGGCTTAACCCAATGCATTTAATCTCCTGAAGAGGACAATGAAAGGAGAAACTCACCAAAACAGACAAAAACTAAAAATTGAATTTGAGAAAAACATCAGAAAATAGAATGCAACTGTTTGGTGCTGTCACTGGGTCACTGGAGTGACTATGCAACCTTTTTATATTAGTATAACCTTTTACCTATTAAATATTATTTAAATATAATTTAGGTGGCACAGTGGTGTAGTGGACACAGCAAGAAGTCCTGGGTTCACAGCATTTCTGTGTGGAGTTTGCATGTTCTCCCGTACTTGTGTGGGTTTTCTCCGGGTACTCTGGTTTCCTCCCACAGTCCGAAGACATGCACAGAAAGCTAACTGGAAATTTCCCCTAGGTGTGAGTGAGACTGTAAATGGTTGTATGTGTTGGCCCAGTGATGGTCTGCCAAGCTATTCAGGGTGTACCACTCCTTCGCTTACCTTCACTGAGATAAGCTCCTGCCTATATACTATTTACTTTAATAGTAAAATACTTTTAATACTTCATAAGACCTGCCAATGTGGAGATGGATAAACCCAGTTGTTTATGCTACGTTCCCACTATCACGATTCATGCTACGACTGAAATCTTACTCTTAATCGTGGAGTAATAGGGGTGATGATCATAGAAAATTATAGTTTTATTATAGATCATTGTGTTGATCATAGAAAAGCTTTGGACGGTTCAAAAATTTTCTACGATCAACAAGGTTAATCCTGATCATCAAATCGGATCATTATTGGATCATAACAATGAAGCGCGTTCAAAAGAAGCAATTTTATTTTATTTTACTTCCTTATATTCAGGGGACATTAACCATATCAGGTTAAAAATCAAAGAGATATCATTTTTCTTTTAGGTTAGGTTTTATCATATTTGCCATTTATATATCTGTATATACTATACAGCCATGGAAAAAATTAAGGGACCACTCTTAATGGGTATTCATGATCATATCGGAACGTATCTGCACGTACTGGATCGTCCCAAATCGGGGTGATGATCATGTCCAATCATAGATTTAATATGGACAATCCTATCGGAACGTACCTGATTGTATCTGAACGGGAGACCAGACCGTGACAGATCATGTCACCTGAAATTGACCAATTGTGAACATATCACATCCAAGCGCACCAAATCGTACCAGAACGTATGACTCACATCACCTTGTATGCAACAGTGACATTTCAGAAAAATTCCATAATAAGCTAAGAATTGCCAATTGTGGCGTTCGTAGCAGATCGCGTGAGCATTTTTCCTGCTTTCAAGATATCAACTGACAATTCACTCTTTAGTTTCTGCCTTATACATCCAGCACTTGTGTTACAGTTGCAGGTATGTACCCTGAGTTTGCGGGTGTGTTAGACTGTACAGTGTGAGCAGAGCACAGCAAACTATTGTTGTTCTTAAGCTAAAGAATAACTTCAAGTCTTTGTTAAAATAAAATTCATGTTATGAGACTAGTTTTTGTACAACATGAAAACATAAGAAAAGCATTTCTTATAAAGTCATCTTTTTAAATTTATTCTGAATTTTTCATACAGATAGCATATAAGAAAAGCAAACTAAACTACAATTTATAATTTATTTTTCCATTTTTAAAGCATGACAATGATCACACCTTCTTCTCCAATTGACCGTGATAAACGGGGATGCAAATACAGATAAAATGTAGCATTTTAATAAAAGTTCATGCCAGACAAATTCAAATCACAATCACAACTATAATCAAGTGCAGTGATGGCTCAGTGATTAAGGTGCTGGCGTACTGATCCAAAAGGTCAGAGGTTCAAGCCCCAGTACCACCAATCTGGCATTGTTGGGCCCTTGAGGAAGACTCTTAACCCTCGACTGCTCAGTTTTATTTAAAAAATGATAACTGTAAGTCACTCTGGATAATGGCATCTTCCAAATGCCGTAAATGTAAATGCACAGGCCATTCAATCAGATTAACGGGATGATTGGGTAGTGACTATTAGGTTGATGTCCTCTTGATGGAGGGCACTGACTTCTATGCATATGATCCCTGTGTCGTGCATGACTATGCCATCTCCGATCAGCTTCCATCTATTTCTCATCAATTGGTTATCAATCTACTGATGTGTAACGGTTATGCCATTGTCTCCTGTTTCTCCTCCTCTGTGGTTTGATCGATAAAATTAACAGTGTCCTTTAAATCTAAGAGTGCTAGAAGGACATGGAACTTTTCTGAGACTTCCATTTGCACTGGTGATGTCGGTTACTTGGAGGTAATTTGTTTCTAAGGACTCACCAAGGAGGTATGAGAATATGCCTAGGAGGGTGAGATGTGGTTTTATGACATGGGCAATGGCATGGTCAGGGTGCCTACAGTAGTAGCAGAGATGGTCTCAATGATATATTTTCCTCCCCATGTTACTGAGGCGGGTCACACCACCACAATGGGCTCAGCAGATTTGGCTGAAACTGTGATGGACGGCACTTGTGTTTCACAATGAGGTTTTTGAGTCAGATCGCAAGGTCATCGAGGATCGTTTTATCATTCTGACAGGCCACGTCCATGAGAGTGTCAGTATTGAGTCCTTTGCAGAAGCCTGCTTCAAGAGCTGCCACGACCTGTGATGAGCGTGCAAAATTCTAGAACATACTCCATGGCTCTGAGGAGTTCAGCGGATGCTTCCCAATCTCTTTTCCATCAGAGGTGTGATCAATGATAAGGTGGAAGTATGCTATGAAATGTTCATAAGTCAGTGAAGTGCCTCCTCCTGTTCCCATACGCACAAAGCTTTTCTCTTGAGCAGTGTGATGAGCTGGATGAGCTTATCTTGATCCTTCATTCCCTCAAGTGATGCAAAGTACAGCAAGCATTAAAGCAAAAAACCCTGCACTACAGTGCCTCGCCATCAAACTTGTCATGTTCAGCCACCAGAGGATAAGGAAGCATTGAGCAAATCTTTACACCTTCTGTATCTGTGGTTTTGTTGCGGCAGGCAACACCTGTCTGTTTAACAATTCTGCTTTTTGGATTATTCCGTTAGGGGTTAACGTAGGGTGGGCTTAAAAACTCAAAAAACATTAGACAAAAGTGCTCATACAAAGAAATTTAGTCTCAGTGATGTGACATATCCACTCAGGATAATTAACAATTATGCAGCTCAGGCTCAGGGGATATCCTAAAATATTCCCCAAGATGGAATGTCAAGAAAAATATACATTTTCCCAACATTGCATTTTTGTATTAGTATATACTACCACATACAGTAGTGTGCAGTGAATATTAGTCACCCCTACTTGTGTCTAAAAGAGCTCCTAATAAAAAGAAGTAAAAAATTACTTCTATAATATTTATTTATTTATTTATTTATTTATTTTGTGTGGCCATTAGAGTAGTGGTTAGGGTGCAGGGCTCATGATCAGGAGGTCATGGGTTCAAATTCCCATTGGAACCCCACCTTTAAACCATTCCATATGGTTTAAAGTTCATTCATGCTATGCAAAAGTAAAAAAAAATAAAAAAAATTGCGACACTTTCTGAAAATTGGTATTTACAGTGTTTTTGTTTATTAGCCATACTTTTACCTCAGTATACTCCTCGGATTGAATTTTTTTTTAAGTTCTCATTGCCTACAATAGCATTGTTCAATACATTTTCACAAAAAAAGTTATTTTTTTTACTTCTTTTTATTAGGAGCCCTTTTAGACAAAGATGTATAATCGTCACTGCACACTACTGTAAGTAAAAAGCACATTACAACTACATTTTTATGGTTTTTTTTATTTTATTTATTTAATTTTATTAATTAATGAATAAATTATAATCATGACAGACACAAATGAGCTCCCAGAGCAGGCACATGCAGAGCAGAGACTAAGAGCAGTGAAATAGCAGTTTTTAAAGCCTTTACATAGTTGTGGTTGTACTGTGCAGAAACATAATGAAAAGCAAATTAAAATGAGACTTTTATAGTTTATCTTTGCATTTATTAACCACAACACTGAGGCAGGTCAGGTAATCCATACTTTAAATTAGCTAATGGCTCTGAGACTCTGTGTAGCGAATAGCATCTGTTCACATCTATTCATTTACTCATTAAAACACAAATTCAACAGCACTCCATAAAGGTGTTTACTGAAAATTAATTTAAAAATAATTCAAAAATAAAATTGATTTACATACTTTAACCATGACACTGAAGTATGTCAGGTGGACTCTGTACTTTGCCTGACCAAAAGCTTAGTTTTCATAAAGGCATCTGTACAAAAACAAAAGTAGAAAAACTAAATGAATGTAAACTGCACTTCATAATGGTATTTTAGTGCATACTACCGTAAACATAGGAAAATAAATGTAAATTTTAAGCATGTCATGGAGCCAAGCCAGTTAGCCTTGCACTTTCAGAGGCTAACAGCTAGCTAATGGCACCTGTTCTGTTCAACCCTACTCCTACAGAAACTAAAAGAAAACAGCACTGTGTAAAGGTGTTTTGGTATAAAGCACGGGGAACACGTTAAAAACCAACTAGAATGAGATGTTTATGGGTTATTTTTCCATTTTAAAGCGTGATAGTTACAGTGCTGCCTGCTCAAGTACCTGTAACTAATTGTGAGAGTCTGTGAATTTGATTCAAGTATTGTCCACTTGGAATAATGATTTATGATTCCGAGAAAGCGGATCAGATCGTGCAATTCCCTTTGTAGTATATACTGTACTAATATTTAATCAGATCCCGTGTAGTGTATAGTTATCAATGTTCTGTCAGTGGTATGGTATATTGTATTGCGAGAGAGAGAGAGAGAGAGAGAGAGAGAGAGAGAGAGTTAATGGTGATCACATGTCTGCCAGTTAAACCAAGTACGTGGTCTGCTAATGAGCTAGAAGAGTAACTCAATGAAGGTACTTCATCTATTATATAAAGATGAAGCAATGCCTGCCATAAAGGCTGTTTAAAACAAATCAAGTGTTACATTCATTTTTTTTTATTTTTTATTCATTGTTATGCTTTCTAGATTCCACTTCTGAGGTCAACAGTCATTTAGCCTCAAGAAAATAAAAAGAAAGAAAAGAAACCTCTTGTGAACTTTTAAAGTATAGGAATGAGTTTCATTTTAAAGACAATATTGTCTCTAACAAGGCCAGTGTATTTGTAGAATTTTACTAGTTATTATTACAATAAGGTCGTAGTGCTTAGCACGGCAAATGAATGAATGAATAATTAATTAATTATTACAATAATTATAATTATAATATTTATATTATTATAATAGTATTTATTTAGTCTTGTTTGATTTTTATCATCTAACAATTTATAATGAGGTGAAATGAGGGGAATTAGTCTGAGTGCTCTGAAATATGCACATTCATACACTGGTTCACTGTGTTATTGATCTAATTGAGCGTGTGTAGGCATGTGTCCCTGATGGTGTGGTGACGGCGAAAGCCCCAGCTCTTCTGTGGACTCAAAACTAAATGCATTGGACAAAACAGACACCTACTTAGCTTTTGTGTGTTTCTAAGGAAACGCCTATACAAAATATCCCCACTTGTGTCGTGACATTCCGCGGTGGACTGCACCCACACAAACCATATTGACCCAGTCGTTGTCCTATACCGTCCACTTGATTTTGTTGCTGGCTAAGAGCCCCATGCAAGCAATATCCTTTCCTTTTTCTTTTGGTTCAAAGTCTCTACATTTCCACTCCTTTTTCATCACACGAACAGACTAATTATTGTTTACTAGGTCCTGTGATGTGTTGTACACAATAAATTCAACAAATAAGAACCTAATCAACCTCAGTCTTGTTACCAGTATCTTTCATAGAATTATATTTTGATATGTATTGCAGATTATACATAAGTATCTAGAAAAGTGTTTGTCAATAAAATGTGTATTATTATTATTATTATTATTATTATTATTATTATTACTATTATCATTCATTCAGTCATTTTCTAAGCCGTGTAATCCTAAATAGGGTCGTGGGGAGGCTGGTGCCCATCTCAGCCGACTCTGGGCGAGGGTGGGGTAGACTGTTCTGTAGCTGAAGATGATATATACTGTTGACAGTATGTATGACTATGTTTAATACAGGAAGCAATAAATGAAAAGGATTATTTTTAAAAGTAAATATTGAAGGCAAATTGCTAAGATCCTTTAACAGACTGTAGAGAGTTAAATAAACCATGGCCAAACTGACAGAAAGTCATAGGTTTCATCTTAGAATTCCGGACGGTGGATAGAGGAACAAGAAAATGATACAAGCCATTGAAAAAGTGGCTTGTCTGTAAGTTCCCAATTAAACATGGGAAACTCAGGGGGTAGGGGGGGTGTCTTCATAGTGGTCCCAGTAACCTTCGTATGTGCGAACATTCACTGTAAGGGCTTTGTAATGGTATAATAAAGGCTAAGTGACAGTCACATCAAATATTATTCTACATTTAAAATTCTTTAGCATGTGTGTATCGGAAAAATGTACAATTTTATTAAATTATAAACATAAGATTTGACCAAACACTTTTGTTTTGCTTTCTGTTGAACCAAATAAAACCTGTAGAATTAAACTGCACAGGTTCTGAAACGTTTAAGCACTTTTTATTTAGTTTCACTGGGTCGTCAGTGTCTGTGCATGTTTTCATATCTAACGGGTTAAATTGTACACATGGGCCTCAGACCAACACAATTCGATCACTTATTTCATTTAACTTTAATACATATACCATATGATTATCCGTTTTTATTATCTAAAAAAAAATTATTCAATAATTACTGATACTGAAGGATGAATACTGACTGATGAATTGCTAATGGAAAAGGCATGAAATTTCAAAAGTGAGTCGTATAAATCTGGACCCAGTGACAGATCCCAGAAGTTCACACGATCAACTTAGTAAATTTAATTAGTATATATATATATATATATATATATATATATATTGTTTATTAGCCATACCTTTACCTCAATATACATGTTGGAATTATTTTTTTGGTTCTCATTGCCTACAATAGCATTGATCAAAACATTTTTACCAAAAAGTAATTTTTTATTTCTTTTTATTAGGAGCCCCTTTAGACAAAAGTGGTGGTGTATAATCTTCACTACACACCACTATATATAAATATTATGTGTATATGTATATGTATATATAACAGGTATATCTGTGGAGAATGAAAATCAGTCTGACAGCACTCTCTCACTCTGAAAACTACTTGAAAAACTGTTGATTTAAATGAAGACAATACGAAATTCCTCTCACATCATTAGTGTCTGAAGGGATATGGAGATGAGAATTCAGTGTGCATACATATCTGTCAGATCTTAGCTTTTGTCAGAAGATGTCAGTGGACAGGTGCACAAGGCAACGTGATATTTGTAATAAGCCCATAAATGTGCTGATGGACAGGAGGCAAAATCTGATGCGCTGACTCATTCACAGTTTGATACTTCTGTTCTCAGTTTATCTCAGTTTCTACAGCACACACCCAAAAAATTCATTGTTTTAAACTGCTATTTTATACACAAAATCATTTATAGGAATTCCATAAATGAATTGATTCCATAAATGAACTGCACATTAAAAACTTAATAAAGTTGAGATATTTCTTTTAATATGATCCATTATTGCATTTTGCTGCTTATGGTCTTTTTGCATTTTTTTTTAGGTTGTTTAATATCTGTTCTGTATACTATATATAATTTACCCCTTTACATCTTTAATTTTATATTTAAAAATACATGCAAAAAAGATTTAACACCATCCTCTTTGTTAAATGATAGTATGATCTATATCTTTATGCTTCATTCCTCCTCTAGGGGTGCACAAGTTCCAAGTAGGTATGCTTTTCAACTAAAAAATGAAAAACAATGGTGAACAAAGAGGCAGCAAATATGAATTCTTGTAAATGCCCCATATTAAACAGACTAGCAATAGTAAAATTTAATATATATTATACTATTGTTAGAATATAATATACTTTATAGCTGCTCTACTTAAGCATTTCCTGTGGTCAGGTTGGAAGTGCAACAGTTAATAATGCAGATTAGTTAATCAGGTAACCAATTCAGTAACACCTTCAGACACACACACACACACACACACACACACACACACAAAGATA
>JAQMYF010000010.1:3252106-3264132 GCA_030014195.1 Neosilurus mollespiculum | reverse complement strand
TATATATCTTTGTGTGTAAACTGAATAATTTAAGACATTAGTCTAGAAACAAACCATAATGTCATCAGTCTTGCCATTTCTCCACATTAATTCTGCTCTTTAACAGTATTGAACTTGACCATTTCAAAATTTCAAAAAATCTTGATAATTTCAGAAAATCTTTACAAAAGACTAATGTGCAATTGCCTATATGAGGATCTTACAAGGAATTATATTTGGGCACAGTGTAGTTGCGAGAAAATATGATGTCCTTATTTGAGGACAGTGGGGTCTCAAGAGGTTAGACAATGCATTATAATGGATACAAATAATGATATGAAAAGGATGCACTTGGTTCTTTGTTAGCCAGAAACATTCTCAGGATATCTGGTTGAGATTAGATGTGTGCATTGGGACTGGGATCCCTTGAAACAAAATAAGTTGCATGAGCATTTACTTTCAAAGAGGCGTGAAGGAGCTGTCAGACATAAAGCTCACAAAACAAAAGACCTTGTTCATTGACAGTAACTACAGTCACATGCTTATTGTAATGGTTGTTTAAATTTGACCTCTAGTTTATTTATATTTTGTTAAATAAAAGTTAACTGTGTAGATGAGAAAATATCAGAGGCACGTGTTAACAAAAAAAATAATCATACTGTAAGTAGGATTTAAAACAGTTGCATATATACCTTATATGATGAATCTAAGTGAGAACTGATGGAGACTTTAGGAGACCAAATATTGTTTGTATGTTCTTGATCCTTCACAGTTTGGAGCCGGTAGACATGTTTCTCTAGGAAAAGGTTCATCCAATGGTCCATAAACTACAGATTCAGAAATATGCCATGAAAACCAGACATGATTCTTTACTGGCATGGTACGTTTTATATGCTAATGCACTGAATGATTTTAAGGAATCCTATCTACATGGGCATGACTCACTTTCCCTGGAAGAAATGAATCACTGGTCAATAGATATACCTTAGAACATTTCAAAAGAGCTTTCAAAGAATATGAATATTGTACTTTCTTTGCATCGATCATTACCATGAAACCTAATTTGTCATCATTCCACTAGGTGGTGGCAGCCTATTTCATGAAAACAGCTAGTCATTTACAAATCAAGAAAAATTACATGCTAACTTGTCGAAGTTAAGCCCTTTCAGAATAGATAGTGATGGCGAGATGAAGCTTCTTGAAGCCCTGAAGCCTTCCAGCCAAATGGTTCACAAAAAGGTTAATTTCTCCAGGCTTCATGAGGCACATAAACCCCTCTGCTGGTCAGAGTCTGTTAACCAGCCAGATATTTTATTGGTAATTTCATCAATTTGTAATACACTCAAGACTGTCCTGCAACAGTGCATCCATGGGAATGACTGCCAAGTAAAATAAATCAATTCATCTTAACAAATGCATTTTGTGTATCGTACATGTATTCATTCATATAAATAAAAGTTCTATTTTTGTTTAGTGTATTATGGGTATTTTTACTTTTCAAATGTTTATCAATAAATAATTTTGTCAACGTTTGTATAACTCATAATGACAGGGGAACAATTGTTTTAAAACTGCTACACGAAGTGTGAGCAGATGTTCATAAATTTGCGCCAATACTCGAAACACTTCCTGAACCAGTGAGGCTTCGAACATCATCAGTGACATCACTCACCCTAAATGACACAAGTGTCAATACGTGCTTCACTGAACACTTCCGGGATTTCTTGACACATGCTTCGAAGCATCAGCACGGTACGGCCTATCACTAAGAATAGATGTTCAGTGATTATTCGGCCCTTGATCACCTTTCAATTTAGTAATGTGGCCCTCAGTGAAAATGAGTTTGACACCCCTGCTCTAGAATGTTGATGATCTCTAAATTTTTTTTTTTTTGACTAATTAAAATATTTATGCGCTTCTTGTCTCTCCACTTCGCACTTCTAAAATCAAAGGTACCTCAATGAGGAAGGATTTCTAGGATTAATTAGAGGGTTTGTGTTAGTAAGAAAAACTTACTAGTGACAGCATGTGTGTGCAATTAAAAGTTTGATTTAAGAGGAACAAAATGCAAAAATTCAGGGTCAGGAAAGCAAAGATCTAAACACAACTGGACAGGTAGTACACAGGCCAGGCATATTAAAACAGTAGACAGGCTATGAGACCATACTGGAATATGAACACCATAAACTAAGGCTTGGCTAAACTCAAGCTTCAAGAGGAATCCCTGAAACAAAATATCTTAAGTTACATGATTGTACAACTAAACAGCTGAAACTATTGGGACAGTGAGCAGAAGTGGAAGAATGCTTGGGAAGTGTAGTGTTTGGAGACAGCACGTTTGTTATAGGACTAGGTGTAGGTGTGTGTGTGTGTGAGTGTGTGTGTGTGTGTGTGTGTGTGTATACACAAGACAGTTTGTGATCAAGCATGCGATAGAATGGTTAGAGTTCAGTGGCAGAGTGAAGAAAGGATTTTTGTAGCCCAAAGGCTCACATGACTTCCTGAATCATTGGATTCCACAAAGTATGGATTTCCACTAAAATATTAATGGGGATCATCTGATACTGTATATCTTGGTTATCCCTGGGAGACCAGTGTTTAGAGATTTGTGTACCGATCTGATTAGAACATTGTCGAAACTTTTTTTTTGAGGATTAGAATGCTGTTGGGATGGATAGCTCATTGAGGTAGTTTTATTAAATCTCAAAAGGATACTTCGTTGGTGGTGGTTCCAAACTAGAATACTCTTTAGTTCTTTGAGCAGAGAAATAAGGAGTGTAGACTCAGCTAAAGTTTCTAATTAATTTTTGATACCCCCAGATGTTCCATCTTCCAGTGACTATACACCAAATTGTGATTCCGAAGGCGTATCGCCTCAAGGTCTTTAGATTGGCACATGAGGCCACGTTCGGAGGTCACTTAGGTGTAAACAAAACTTGTGATAAGCTCACGAAACACTTCTACTGGCCAAAGATAAGGCAGGATGTGTCGAACTTCTGCCGGACTTGCCATATGCGTCAGATGGTTGGAAACCTGAATCAGAAGATTCCTGCTGCACCACTGAAGCCTATACCAGCCTTTGAGGAACCATTCAGTATTGTCATCATCGACTGTGTGGGTGCCCTGCGCAGGACTAAATATGGCAATCAATACCTGTTAACCATAATATGTGCATCCACATGTTTTCCCAAGGTGATCCCTCTGAGGAGTATCAAAGCTCCCAAGACCATGTTGGCCCCCTACCCAAAACTAAATCCTGCAAACAGTACTCTGTAGTTGTTGTTGAACGGACTACTCTGGAACCTGGACAACTAAAAGCATTTCACCAAGAATACTCAATACTCTATGCTTTGCAAAAAAACCCCAATAAACCCCAAAAAAAATGCATTGCGAATCATCTCCAACCTTCGTCTGTAGTCTCCTACCCTCACTACAACTGGCCTACGACTGCCTCTCTCCCAGCTAGGTTATTTAATCTCAACCCATATTTGTGTGATAGCTACATTCACTGGTTCAACTTCAATAAATTGTTAAAGCGACTTCCTTTGCCTGACTTGGATCATTCCAGACATTTCTGGAACTTGCGCCAGTCTGTCACAAACTGGGAACCTGCGCTAGTCCGTCAAAAATAGGTTCACAGTGAGGCTGGAGCCTATGTCAGCTGACTTTGGGCAAGGGAGGAGTACACTCTTAACAGCTTGCCAAACCATTGCAGGCTCAACGCACACACAACCATTCATACTCACCCCTAGGGGCAATTTGGAATATACAGTCAACCTTATGTGCGTGTCTTTGGAGTGAGGGAAGAAACTGAACTACCTTGAGGGAACCCACACAAACACAGGGAGAACATGCAAACTCCATACAAAGACATACTTATTGAGCTCGGTACTCAAGCACAGGACCTTCTTGTTTTGAGGTGGATGTGCTCAACACTATGACACCATGCCACCCAAAATCTATGCATATTTGAACATTCTCAAGGATAGAAAGATATTCAGTACATAATATCTATACCTTACTGTGCAGAAGTAAGTCTTATGTTAATATGTCCAGCTGCACCATCAACTTCTCTGGGTTTGCAGGCATCTGGGATGGAGGACCACATTTTGGAAATGTGTTCTGTGCTCAGAGGAAACAGTATTCACATCTTTACTGAAAGAAATGTATGCCATGTTTTCAAGGTCAAAGGCATAAAGGACCATACAACCAGCATCCAACATGTCCAAAAGCCAGGGTCTGTCATGGTATTTGGTTGTATCAGTGTCCTTTACAAAAACAGCATGCAGTGGTGGCAGCAATAATGCAGAAAAATACAATGAGATTTTGGAGCAGCATGTTTTCCAGAGACATCCATACATCTTTCAACAAGACAATGTAAAACCACATTCTGTACATAATACAAAGGCGTGGCTACAGAAGAAGAGCCTGCCTGCAGTCTTGACCTGCACCTAATGTGTTTACAAATTTTGAAAATAAAAATGCAACATTGACCCTGTATTTTTGCAAAACTTAAGGCCAGTTTGCAGGAAGAATGGATTGAAATAACACCTGAAATCTTGGTGTCTTTAATCCTTAAATATCTTTAAAGGGCTGTGAGAGGGAATGGTGATATTATAAAGTGCTAGTTGCTTTAATTTCCCCCTTTTAAAATAATGTGTTGCAAAACTCAAAAGGAAACAAGAACATACGCTGAGCAGGTAACACACAGAGCCAACACACACACAGCCAATCATACTCACACCTAGAGGAAAATACAGCCAATTAATACAGATGAGCCTATTAGCCTGATGTGCATGTCTTTGGAATGTGGGAGGGAGCTGGAGTGCCCAGAGAAAACCCACACAAGCATAGGGAGAACATGAGAACTCCACTCAGAAATGCCCTCACTGAGCCCGGGACTCGAAATCAGGACCTCCTTGTTGTGAGGCAGACACGCTATTCACTACACCACCATACCGCCACTGGGATGGATCAGTGGTATTGAAATTTGACACTTATTCGGTTGAGACTCCAACAGTCAATTTTGAATCACACTGACACATGGTGACAAGTTTGATATAATCTTAACTAAGCGTAAGATGCGCTTCTCATTGGTTTATTCGTCTGTGGAACAAAAGGATCTAGGTGGAGTTCAGGAGTGCTGGAAAGGAGAACGCTGTGTTATGTAAAACAGTGGGAATACATAATGGCTTTAAAAAAACAAAAAGGAATGTACATACCATCTTAATGCATGGACACTGCACTGAGTCTTATTAATATTTGAGACAGTGGGGCACTTGGTGAAGCAATGAAATGACTCCCCAGGGGAAGAGGGCCTTCACAAAGACAGTAATGCTAATTTACATGGAGTCTGATGTGGAAATCGGCTCACTTTTTAAGGTTTTGAAATGACTTTGATGGCTTTTCTTAGTTTAGTGTGTGGTTTATAAATGTGAAGAGCTGACGAGGGACTCTAGTGATAACCTCTCTATGGGCCATATTCAGAGTTGAGTTATGTGTGTGTACTGAGGATTTATTACTGAAATTCTGAGTATTCAGACTTCTGACATACCTGTAGTCAAGCACTATGCAGATAACTGTGTGATACTTGCACATGTGTGTTTGGAGCTTGCTGAAAACAGAGGTGTGTCTCTGCTACATATGAGTCTGCATTTTTACATGAGCCCACCTTTCTTGGGTAGCACTGATATGAATGAGTAGCAGTAAGTCCATGTACTGACCACTGGATGTAACCACAATGTCACACTAAAATTAATGTTTTGGTCACTGAAGATGCTCAAGAAGACATCTCAATCAAAGACATTACTTATCACAAGGATGGAATTTTTGTCTGAAAAATTTATGAAAGTTATAGAGATCAATTAAAGTGAGCCATAGCAGATAAATATCTGGTCAGCGTAGCCGTCAAACCGTACATTTCCTTTACAGAAAAACACAACAAATTAACATAAGTAATAATTTTTAATTCAACAAACTGATTAAAGGAATTAAGAAGCATTATAATATAGCCCAAATCTCACACACATGACAATTTCATGAATTTAGTTTAGAATCTTGGGTGTACATTTTGTCGTGTCTACATTTAACAGTTGAAATATTCATTCATTCATTCATTTTCTAAGCTGCTTAATCCTAATTAGGGTCACGGGGAGGCTGGCGCCCATCTCAGCCGACTCTGGCTGAGGGCGGGGTACACCCTGGACATCTCGCCAGGCCATCGCAGGGCCAACACTCACACAACCATTCACACTCACACTAAGGGGCAATTTAGAACAGCCAATTAGCCTACTGTGCATGTTTTTGTCTGTGGGAGGAAACTGGAGTACCTGGAGGAAACCCATGCAAGCACGGGGGAACCTGCAAACTCCACACAGAAATGCCCAGGAATTGAACCCAGGCCTTCTTGCTGTGAGGTGGACGTGCTAAAAAATTCATTCTTGTTGATTTTTTTATTATCATTCACTATTCATTTTCACTCATGCATTTGCCACACCGCTTATTCTTACTTCTAGGGACGCGGGGAGGTAGTAAGGTAGTAAGATAAGCTCGCCAGACCATTACACACACAACCATGCACACACCATTTACACTTACATCTGTGGGCAATTTGAAATAGCCAATTAACCTAATATGCATGTCTTTGCAATGTGGGAGGAAACTGGAGTACCTGGAGAAAACTCTGGTGTGCAAACTCTATACATAAACTTCCTCGGGACATGAACCCAGAACCTTCTTGCTGTGAGATGGACAAACTACCCACCCGTGCTGCCCATATGTACTATAATAAATGTTAATTGATTTAATCATTCAGAACTATTCACCTAAAAAGCAAAATGAACCTTCAGTTTGAAGGAGAGAAGGGTAGGTAAAATAATATTACCAGCTGTGCAGTGAGCTCTGGAAATCCAGTTCCAGGAAGTGTCTATTTATATCAGAGATTACAAAATACCTGGCCAAATCATTCACATTCTGATTGTTTTAACAGAACAAGCCGAATGGGCCATGTATTATTACATATATTACCTTGAGTTCGACATCTTTTCTAGATAATATACTCATGTCTGCTGTACCATTTACACTTTCTTTACCACACAGGATTTAAAAGTGCCAAATAATGCATTGCTTTCTTGTGCCTCTGTATTGAAACAACAACATCACTGCCTAAATCACCATCTAGTGAAGTACACTTGGGAGGGGATACAAAAAGGTTTCATAAAGATCATTTGTCCATCCAAATTCATGCACCTATGCACCCTTTCTGCATAAACTTGGAATGTGGCAGTAAATTACCTGGACAGCTCACATTTATCTGAGGTGATCAATGAATTGGACTTATTGGCCACTTCAGAAAATGATAGCACATTAGCAAAAAGAGCATTTTTGCTTTTATTTCCCATAAAAGCTTACCAAGCAAGGTTTGTTAAACATGATCATGATTTTACAGTGATACTATTTAGCAAACAATACCATATTCTTTCTTCTTGTACAAATGCTAGAATTAATTGACACATGTATAGGGTTTATAGAGAAAATGTTAAAATCATAAATCTAATTCTTTAAAGAAATTATTTTACTATGTAAAGCTGCTTTGTGGCAATGTCAACTGTAAAAAATGCTATACAAATACAACTGAATTGAACTGAATTTCATTGAAGTTATTACAAAATTTATGTGATTGTGGAATCATCAGATATATGCTTCAAGCATATACACATAAGCTATATGAAGGGCTGAGAACTAGAGTGGGCCAGTCAACAGAAAGCTGCTTTTGAGAAAAGTGACATGAAAGGTTTTGCAATATAAAAAAAAATCAGGGATAATGCTCACAATATTATTCAAGACCATAAGGAAGAAGGAAGGACCACTCTGGCATGCATAGACCTTATCCACATCTCTCAAAATATGACCTATTCTCATTTTTTTGTGGGTTAGACCACTGTGGCTCTCAGACCTTCATATGATGTATGCTTCATATGCACATATGAAGTTATATAATATATATAACACATATAACACAATCCAGGTCTTTACAGTGTCAGCAATCATTAGCAATGCTACTTGAATCCATTGTTTTCTATTTTTAAATAATAACAATAACAATAATAACAATAAATTTATATGTGTGTGTGTGTGTGTGTGTGTGTGTGTGTGTGTGTGTGTGTGTGTGTGTGTGTGTTTATGGCTTGGTTATATAGGGTGGATTGCACCATCAAAGAGAGAGAAGTCCTCTCCTGCCCATAGCCTGGCACTAGAATATTACATGGATCCCTGATTAAAATATCATAAAAATTTTATGAATGTAGTTCTATTCTTATTTCATGTTGAACCCTGTAGGAGATTTTCACTTCACTTATGAGCATTGATCATAGATAGTTTTATTTATATAATACTTTAAGCAGTGGACATTGACAGGAAGTACACTTGTCTATACTTGTCTAATATTGTCACTATGTTTTCTTGACATAGCATACTGTGATGCATAATAATATAAAAAGGTATGCTTACAAAGAAAATGTGAAATTTAAACCCTAATATCTCGATTGCAAATATTCCTGATATATTTATCACATTTACACATGCCATGATGTGAGACTTGCACATTGCCTTATGTGGAAAGAAGAAAAATCTCTGGTGTTGATCAACCAGCCTGGAGCTATCTGAGATGAACACGAAGCTGCTGTGAGATATAAATACACATGTCCTGTAAAGTAATGTAAAAACATTTGACATGAAGTGTTAATGTGTGAATTACAAATATAGATACTATTACATAGGCTGATTTAACTAATATCTTGTTAAACTAAACATGTGTGTATTATTTATAAAAAAAAGTATACACACAAGAAATACCAATGATTTTGACATCACTCTTTTTGTGCTAAAATCTGATAGATGTTGTGCTTCACGAGAAATGTGGTGTTTAGATGGAGAGCCATGACTGTGGCTGAGAGGAATTAGGGGAGCCTGACCCTCTCTGCGCACAATGCTGTGTGACTGTGCATAAGTAGGGTGCTATTGGTGAATCGTTTTCTGCCCTCTTCAACCCTAATCAACTACTGACATCAGATCCATAAAAAGAGACAGAAAGTATGTGTGTGTGTGTGTGTGTGTGTGTGTGTGTGAAGGGGTGGTATATTACTGGTGATATCATGGGTAGGAAATTAAAAAATTTTAATAAAATAGATCAGATAAGGATGAACTACAGTAAAGTGGGCTGTTTTTAATTGGCAGTTATCAGATAAACATCAATGTTTTCGATATTCGTATAGTTCCCAAAACTTATTAATTTAAACTTCAACCTTAACACAGTTGTCTTATGAGTTACAATATGCTAAACAGGGATTTATTTTGTAACATGGGAGTCAAAAAATAGAAATAGTGGTTTTCAAATTTTAATCCCTTTACATGTTAGATATAACCCACATCTTTCATACTACATGCAACAAAAGACAGCTGTGGTTGAGCAATTAACCAATTTCATCTTACTTGCAGTACACACCCTTTGCATACACTACACACTTCTTGCGTACGTTAGGTTTGACTGACATAATGGTATGCATTTTTAAACTTCAGTTTTTCCAAAAACAAATTGACGTCTGCCCTGTAAAACCTTAAATCTAAACTGCAAAAGTTTGTTGCTTCAATAAATATCTTTCAAGGTTTTCTGACCTTTAATTTTGCCATAAAATCTCAATGATAACACTCGCACATCTAAAGGATAATTAGAAATCAATTTCTCTGGCAATTAGGCCTTAATGTGAATAGGGTTTCCAGCTTTTTCTAATATCTATTTATATACATTTTATACTGCAACACTGTTTTTGTGTTCCCAGCTGTTACTCCTGGCACATTTAGGTGTTTTTCAACTTCTATTTCACCTATAAAGAAAATGAATCAACAAATCTAATTGATACCTCCCATGATGTCTCTTTATTCAATAACCAACATTTATTCGAAAGAATATGTACAGTTTCATGGCAATTGATGGATTGATTTTAACAATTAGATTAGTGAGGGTCTCACAGACTTTTTTCCAGAAGAGTACCCTTTGGACTAAAAGAGCTTTAAGGAATGGCCTTTCAGGTTGGATAGATACAGTATATGAATAACAACATGTGAAGAAAATAGCTGTGAGAATTGTCTACAGTAAGAACCTGCATGACCTACAGCTTCCACCAGGTGAAAATTAAAATTCTCTAAAAGGGTAAAAGTGTTACAGTGTGGTGTTATCCTAGTTCATGAGTTCATGCTCCCTACCAGCAGTGATTCACTTCCACTTCAACTTTCATTCTACTGGAAATCAAAGGCACAGAAAAAAAAGGC
Source organism: Neosilurus mollespiculum (assembly GCA_030014195.1). Lineage (NCBI taxonomy): Eukaryota > Metazoa > Chordata > Actinopteri > Siluriformes > Plotosidae > Neosilurus > Neosilurus mollespiculum. The sequence goes on along the minus strand of JAQMYF010000010.1, from coordinate 3,253,827 downwards.
ACTGGTGCACAGCTGTTCCTTCAACACCATCAGGGCAGAGCAGCCAGGGTACTGTCATTTCATGGGGAGAAACTCTTGGCATTGAGCCCTTTTAGTTTGCTATTTTATTAAATTAAGGATTTAAGTGGGTGCATGTGTATATATTTTTTTACCCTGTATGTACTATTATGACCTGTTTTTGACTTCAGAGAAGTTGTAAAATCAACCTGCCCCAGAAAAATAACAGTTCAAAGAAATCACTGACAGCCTGTTATTGCCATGAAATTCATCTCCATGCGTCTGCAGTGACAACTTGGTGATAGTGGGTTTTGACCCCCCGATCAGTAAGCCAGCTCCTTAACCACCAAGCCACCACTGCCCCAATCCGAAATGTGAAGTTTCATAAAATACGGCTTCTGCAGCATTTAAGACTTAGGATGCATGTAATGAAATGACTCACTTGTACTTCAGCTTCCAGTCTACTGGAAATCAAGGGCACAAAAAAAAAAAAAGAAAGAAAAAAAAGAAAAAAAGAAAAATGAAAAGAAAAAAAATATATATTAGCATCATTATAGTGTTTGTGGAATAATATAACTTAGCAATCATATTTTTTTTAAATAAATTACAAAATGCATACATAAGGTAAATTCTGAGCATTCACTAGTAAGCACTGTAGTGGGCACTATGTACATTGCTATTTCCTATAATATTTATTTCTTCTAAGTTCAAAAAACACCTTCAAAAAGGTAATATAGTATATTTTCACCTGTAAAGTATGCGCATAATATATCTGATATTATACAGGTTGGCATAAAATCTGACCATCCACTGATGTCTTTACTTGGACCTGTTCTCTTAAGGATATCTCTTTAATCCTTAGGGGCCATATTTAAAATTCACAAGTTAACAATTTCATGGAAAAAAGTTCCTTGCATTCAGAATCAGGTCCAAAGGCTTCTTAAGTTGACTTTCTTGGTGGTCTCGACTGTAACATTATATGCTGTATTGCCAATATATTGAGAGTTGCCAGGTCTTTGGTATACTTACCACATTAATCAGTGTTCTTGTTTCTGCCCAAATTATTCCACAGCTTATAAAATATAATTTCCTGCAGTTTATTCTATTATTAGGTGTTCTATTGTTTATATCACAACTTAGTGAAGAAAAGACTAAAGGCAAGGCAACATGCTTTTATCATGTTTTTATTGGGAGTTTTTGACTTATTAAAATATTTAATTGGTCTTTGGTAATTCAATGATTTCTTCTATAGGGAAAATACCTACAGTCTGAAAGATATTCTTACTAAGCTTGCAATTTATCTGTTTGCAATGTGCAGTAAGAGTAATATCATTGTGACATGTTATGGTTACATAAAAGTTGTCAGACAGTGGTCCTGGACTTAGTACTGCTCAATGTATCAGACTCTCATTATTTTTGAAAAGTCCCTAACCTGTAGTTGTAACTTACTTCTGAATATCAATGTGCACAAGTTTAGTAATAAATCCTCACTGAGCCTGTTTAAACAAACTCTGAATACAGAAGCGTGAGTGTGCACTTTGGTTATTTATTTCTAAAGTATAATGATAGCATAATAATTACTGTAGGAACTACTCGTACTGAGGAAGCTTTATGAGTGTCAGTTTGTGCTTGCAACTGCATTTAACATTTATTAAACTAACCAAGTGATAAACCGTGTGTGTGTGTGTGTGTGTGTGTGTGTGTGTGTGTGTGTGTGTGTGTGT
>JAQMYF010000010.1:3224408-3237644 GCA_030014195.1 Neosilurus mollespiculum | reverse complement strand
ACAATGTCAATAGTCATGAAAAGAAAGGAAACTCATTGAATGAGAAGGTGTGTCCAAACTTTTGGTCTGTACTGTACGTAAACCCATCCATCTATCATATCATCTGTGCCCCATCTGTTTATCCCTCGCCTTTTAGAGTGATATGGAAGACAAGCAAGCCATTAAAAACACCTCACAACTACAGGATAGTGCCATGCCCTGCTTAAACTTTACATCGCACACATTTCTCACCATTGCCATAAAAGACGTTTTGTTCCACAAAACTATATGCGTTTGAACTTTTCAGCATTCATTGGGAGCCTTTTTGAATATAAAGTTGATGCTTCACAAAGCGTTGATGGGATTGTATTGAAAGGTTTCAATAACAAAGGATTTCTCAGACAGTGAAACAAAGGACAAAACTTCAGAGGACAAAAGCTTAAAGGTATCTTTATTGTGTTAGCTATTTCTTCAGATTCACAAACTGCTTATTTTCTGAAAAATTACACACACACACACACACGCACACACACACACACACACACACACACACACACACACACACACACACACAAAAGTCTTCAGAGTTTACGCTGACTTTTGGACCTTTGACTCTGAGGGGTTAATGACAGCATTCTGTGTATGTTAAAAGCTTTTTAATGAGCGCGATCAGAGGAGAATGACTAATCTGGTCTCAGCAGAAAATACTTTTTATAGACAAGAAATCATCAGGTGTCCAGAAAAGGTGTGAAAACAGGATTGTCACTTAGCCTATATGACCTGGTCCTGGTGACTGATCATCAGCAGAGGTGGCGTTAACTCACAATCAACACTTGAATGGTAATTGACATGTGACTGGGACACAGGATACATGGTGGACAAAGAAATTAAAATAAAATTAAATAAAACAGTCAAATAAAATATGGTTCAGTGTTTTTGAGAGAGTCATGGTATGCGTAAGGAATCAAAAACACAAAATAGCAGTGGTGCCCTGCTGTCCACTATTTATAGTCACTGGGTGCATGCGGTAATACAGGTCTGGAGGAGAATTTGGCTGTCCACAAAATACCTTAACCATTCATTCATTTGCCGAAACACTTAATCTTACAAGGGTCACACAGAGGCTGATATGTATCTCAACTGACTCTGGGCAAAGTACACCCTGAACAGCTCACCAGACCATTGCAGGACCAAAACACACACAACCATTCACACTCACACCAAGGGGCAATTTGGAGCAGCCAATTATCCTAATGTGCTTGTCTTTGGAATGTGGGATGAAACTGGAGTGTCTGGAGGAAACCCACGGGGAGAACATGCAAACTCCACACAGAAACAACCTTGCTGAGCCCAGGACTCGAAGACCTTCTTGCTGTGCATTGGATATGCTAATCACTATCCCACCATGCCTTCCTTACTTAACCAATGTCTATTAAAAAGTCATCTTTCAATTTTATAGTCACTGCCTGGCCAAAAACAACAACAACACCACCCCCCCCCCCCCCCCAAAAAAAAAAAAAAAAAAGCAACACAGCACTCTATATTTTGTTGGACCTTCCTTAACCTTATCTAACTGTATTTAAAATCTCCAAGATTTTCAGTAGGGTTAGGGTCAGGACTCTGTGGTGCCAGTTCATGTGTGAAAATGATTCCCCTTTCTCCGTGAACCACTCTTCCACTATTTCAGCCCCAGTGTTATACCCGTCCATTGATGGTCATTCACAACATTCATGTCATCAGCTGACTTAATTTTATTATCATATAATGTTGCTGAGCCTCAAACCTTAGTTTCTATTTTAAACTAATATTTCTTATATTTACTATTATAATAAGTTATACAGAATAAGAACAAGTATATATCTATGTTTTTATTTTTTGTTCCTTTTATTTAACTTTTGTGCATCCTGTTCCTTGCGCCACATGCAACAGAAATGTCTGAAAGTGGGCACCTCTTTATACATAGATCCCACTGGATCTCACAGCAGAGCATTTTTCCAAGTAGAATTAATTGTCATTCTCCAAAGGAGAATTCTCAGCAGAGGATTGTGAATTTTTTAATATGCCTCAACTAAATTGACAGTATAGAGAGAGCTGAGAGGAAGCACCTTTTGATCCATTCATGATTAATGAAAGGGGGAAGGGTCATTTCCCTCCACCATCCAAGAAAGTAAGCAACATCTCATCTTCCCACTGCAGTCTTCAAACTGGAGGCTTTTGTTAGACAGGGGCTCCTGATGGTAGAGAGCTTTTTGTACTAACATTTTTTTGGGTTATCCATGGGTCACTTGTGAAGTGGCCACAAACATCTGGAATAAAAATAACTTAAATGTTGCTGATTACCAAGAAAAATAAATAAAGAAGTGTAGACAGTACTATGAATTTTGACAGTTAGAACTTAAACTAGTTTAGGAAAGTTTTTAATTGCCTGAAGCATTTCATTTCTCAAAAGATGGGTATATCACTGCTTGGTTTTCCTCCATTCAATGCACCACTAATGTCTATAACAGCTATAATTAGCATCTTGATTCCCCCATAGGCATAAATCAACAAATTTTCTCTCCTAATTAGCATCATGTGATGAATCACAAAAACCTATTTTGTAGTGTGCTATTCAAAATAATAAGCTAATTATAGAACTTGGCTCACTGTCACTATTTCATATTACTTGTAATATAATTCTTACATAAACTTACAAATATTGAATGTAAATTAAATTAGATTTAAAGTATTAACTGCCTGTAAATAAAAATAACCCCTACCAATTTAATTAATTCATTCATTTTTTGAAGCGTTTAATCTTAATTATGGTCGCGGGGAGGCTGGCACCCATCTTAGCCGACTCTGGGCGAAGGTAGAGTACACCCTGGACAGCTCGCCAGGCCATCGCAGGGCAGAAACACGCTGATGGCAATGCAACCTACTCTTGACAAAAATCAGTAATGGTTCTTTTACATGCCTCTCACCACAGACAGTGAGAGACATGGCCAGAATTTGATAAACCAGTTAACTCCTCTGGGGGGACAGCAGTGACAACCCATTGATAGTGGGGCTTGAACCCCCGACCTTGGGATCAGTAATCCAGCACCCTACCACCGGGCCACCACTGCTCCCCCCAATTAGCCTAATAGTTATGTCTTTGGACTGTGGGAGGAAACTGGAGTATGTGCAAACAACAATGTGCAAACTTCACACAAAAAATTCCCTGGCCCGAACCCAGGACCTTCTTGCTGTAATGAGGATGTGCCAACCACTATGCCACCTTGCCACCCCATTGTGTAGTCATTTTTTAGAAATTATATAAACAACAACAACAAAAAAAAATCTGATAAATCACTTGGAAAAATTAATACAGCCACAGATTTGGCACACCATAAAGTCCATTAAATTAGAAGAAGCTGTTCCATATTTGCTGCCATTGATTAGAAACTTCTGCAGGTGGAACCTGTCTTGTTGAAAGATGAGATCTAGGGTCTGGGGTTCTCTTTTCTATTGAGGTGTGTGGCGTCATTATGCCATGATCTAAAGAGCTCTCTGTGGCCTTCAGATAAAAGGTTGTGGACACCTATCAGTCTGGCAAAGGATTTAAAAAGATCTTTAAATTATTGGAAAAAAAATATTCCACTTTGAGAAAAAGTATGATATTTTCATATACAAGGATAGGCTGTTTAATGCAGAAAAATTTCTCCAAATATTTCACCAAAGAAAGAGATCAATTTGACCTGCATTGAAGGCATGCCAAGAAAAGCCTGTGCAGTCTAAAAAGAACATTACAGCAAGATTCCATTTGTTAGTGACCATACAGGCAAAGACTCTGCCTTTTGGAATAAAGTTCCCAAGACAGACGAGTCAAAGAGAGAATTGTTTGGCCACAGTTACTGTACTCATGTTTATCAGAAGAGGAACATCATATACGGTGCTAAAAGTTTTATAGTTTGGTGTTGCTTCATTGCTTCAGGGATTGGGCGGCTTGCAGTAATTGATAACTATGAATTCTGTATCATGCCAGTGTGCTTGAAGTTAATGTGAGTCCATTTTTCCAAAAGTTAAAGTAGAAGCAGGGATGGACCTTTAAAAAAGAAGATTTTATATGTAGAGGGATTTCAAAAGGGCACTACATGCAAGACAACCCTCAAATATCTTGCAGCTGAATAAAGACTGATTGAAAAGCTAGCTGCATATCAGAGACTGGCAGACAAATAAAAAGTTTGAGTCCAAAAACAAAAAAATTCCATCGTTTTAATTATGAGGAAAAACTATTTTTAAGTAGCTTCATAAAAAACAACAACTTCTTCCAGTAGTTAAAAAAAACTTTTGCCAGTAGCTTTCAAAATCTTTTTTTTTTTTCAGTAACTTTAAAATAAAGCTACTGAAAAGGTTGTTTTTCTCATTATTAAATCAATGGCACAGATCTGTTTTTGAGCTCAAACTCTTCAATTATGCAAAATGCATTTCTAACTAAGGATCTAAAATCAGGTTCTAATCTCAGATATAAATATAAACTATATGGATATATAAATTTAAACAGGAACAAGTAATGAGAACTCTAACTAGAAATAGGACATTAGAATGGATCATAAAGGTCAGGAGTGTAGAAAGGCCAGATCACTGGTATCTCAGAAATTGCTCTTGTCGGCCTATGAACAGTCTCAGATACCAGTGGTCCAATAAACCTATTGAAGACTTTATTATATTGACACATGCGTGATAATGTAACAGTAGCCGAAAACATGGATGAAGCAGAAACCACATCTTTTATACTGTAAAAAGAATAAATTTAATTTAGTTAATAGATTTTGCAAAAAAACTTTGCAGTTACAATGGCTGCAGTGCTGGTTAATGGAATTTCTGTTGTAGATTGCATGTTTATTGATCATTTATTGTGTTAGAACTAAAAGTAGGTAATTATTTTTATAAGGGGAAAAATACAATTATAGGACCAAATAGGATTTCAGTTCTGGAGAAGGTGAATACATTACCTAGGGCTCACTCATCATAGCATCTATTTCCTTTTTCTCAGAGCACTGTTGCCTATTTTTAGTCTTAAACAGTCAATAAATAACTTTCAAATGAAAGTATTTCTGTAATTTATTTTTAAGCACACTTGTAATTTGTAATCTGTAAACATGATTCAAATTATTTCTACTGGGGGAAAATAATCAAGTCTTTTTGAGGTGAAACCAATCGTCTGATAACCTATTCAGTTTATTTAAATTAATTAATAACACAATCTCCAAGTTCAGTTAGTGCAAGCAGATTTCAATGTTGTTTCCATATATACAAGGTGTAAGGTCACAGGGGTTTGTATTCAGTGAAATCATAATTGTCAGAAAATACTGAGTTATATACAGTATATATCAACACTTGAGCTCAACAGTATGCAAAATAAGCAATGCAATTCTCTGAGTAAATGCTGAGTAAATCCTTGAGAGAGTTATCCAACCAGATAAACTACCTCATATACAGTAACATATAGTTATATGTACCGTATTTCCTCCGGGATCAATAAAGTATTCTGATTCTGATTCTGATTCACATATAATACAAATAGAGAAATGTTGACGTTTCCCACAGGAGCACTATGCACAAACACGTGGAACCAAATAACTCATTTATAATTGGACAGACGATAAGCATACACATCACACACACTGGCCATCAAGCAACATGCTGTGCTGTAAAACATAAATGCTCTTTTCAAATTACACACACCACAAAAACAAACAAACAAACAAACAAACAAACAAACAAACAAGCAAACATATATTACACAAACTATTATTTTGTAAAAGAAAAACATCTGATCAACAATATTTTTGCAATTTCTGTACTGTAAAGACATAAATAAATAAATAAATAAATAAATGAATGAATGAATGAATGAATGAATGAATGAATGAATGAATGAATAAATAAATAAAAACAAAAACAACAACAAAAGAAATAGTAAGCATCATCTTTTCAATCATGATGATTCTGCCAAAGATTTTCAGCCACATCATGACTGATGCCTTCCCTGACCAAACAGTGGACCTTCCCCCACTGTTAATCACACTAAACTTTTAACCAATCAAATTTTATTTTCATCTTATTTTCCTAAACGAAATTATGCTGAACACATGCAGTCTGATATATCATAGGAAGCTCTTCGCTGTTATAGATAAAATTGTTCTTGGATTTATTTGTAAAAGAACCATTGCTGTCATTTGTAAAAAGTAGGCCAATGGATTGCCATCAGCGTGTTTCTGCCCTGCGATGGCCTGGCAATTTGTCCAGGGTGTATGCTGCCCTCGCCCAGAGACGGCTGAGATGGGTGCCAGCCTCCCTGTGACCCTAATTAGGATTAGGCGGCTTAGAAAATGAATGAATGAATGAATGGATACTACTAACCATGCATTGCGCATGCAGATTTCACCCATCTGTCCTTTTGCATTTTAATCACTCTGAAAGGTGCTGTTTTGTTTGCTTTTCCTTTTTTTGAACGAGCGATTTTTGAATGACTTTTTGAAGCTGTGAATCTTATCTTGTCCATTGTTCTTCCATTATCTTGACTTCGTGAACATAGTCTTGAGTAAAATAATTGAAGCCTTTCTGTAGAATTCTCTTGGATAAAGTAGATGCATTTGGCATGAAACATACTGTACTATTGTCAGGAATATGTGAGAGTTGCTTTGTGGGAAACTAGGAAAAGGTAAACAGCGGGGTGGAGCTTAGCGCTGTTGGGGGAAAAGTCCATCTGAATGCCACGTCCATGCTTGTCAGAACTGTCATGTCTTGAAGCTTTCAGTCATATACCTTCAATCCCTAAGATAAAAAAATATATATATTAAATTGGACTGAGTCATAGATTATGTCTTATATGGTGGGAAAGTCAGAATGTGTTGGAACGTCCATGCACATCGCACCCATGAATGGTTCAAAGGTTTGGTAGAAAGACCTTGACAGTGCACTGAGGAATTTTAGTAGTACAAATGCATTGTATGTGCTAGGCCATCATACTGGTAAGATCTCTTGATCTCCTGCAGAGTGTTGACAGCATAGGTTTTATTGAGCCAACTATAGTGTGACAGTGCAGAGGTGGCTGGACTTGCTTTTCAGCTTCACTTATGCTCATATCAGCATAAATATCACTATCAAATAGGATGTTACCGCATGGCACTGCCAATTTAACCTAATTAATTAGGTATGAAAGTAGTGTTGATGTTTGAATCATATTAATGACACTGTTAGGAAACATTTGATTTGATCGATCTGAGAGACAGACATAGAGAGAGAGAGAGAGAGAGAGAGAGAGAGAGAGAGTATAGCTATTTATAGGCTAGCTGATGCATTTATAGCTAATTATAGCTATTTATATGTTATATAATCTTTCCATAGTGGAATATATTCTTATGTCATGACAGGTGATCTGGAGAACTGGTTTCTATGGCTACCGATATTCTAAACTCACAAACTGTATAGTATGAAGCTTATATGAATCAAATAAATCAGCATTATAGTTTATATTTTGTTTCAAATAAACTTAACCAAAACACTGTATATAATAGTGGCTTATATTGCGTCTCTGATAATGATAAAACTATGCTAAAATTTAATCAGTGATGTACATGCTGATAAATTCTCTCTTTCCTTTCTTGTGTGTGTGTGTGTGTGTGTGTGTGTGTGTGTGTGTGTGTGTGTGTGTTTGTGTGTGACTTGTGATGCAGGGCCACGGGGGGATTCTCTTTTAAATGCAACCTGGTGCCTGCACTCCACATAGCACTCAACGCACCTGCTCATGGAGTGGAGTGTAAACAAGAAGAGGAAAACAAAACCTCCATTCATTTCTCTCTCTCTCTCTCTCTCTCTCTCTCTCTCTCTTGATAATACAGGAAGTTGGGAATAAATAACTAAGCAATATATACCTCATGTATGCCTGATTAATAATTGCCTTTATTTACCGTAGTCTAATTTAAATCAGTGCTTTTTTTTTTTTTTTTTTTTTTTTTTTTTTTTGCTAACTTTCACATGTAAGATTTTGAGCTTCTAAGCAGTAATTAATTTGTTTACACAATCATGTTTTTCAATTTCTACATTGTACTGTATATCTGATGAATAATTTATTATAATAAATTACATAAATTTAATGATAATTAAATTCAATAAATTATAATTTCTTAAAAGAACAAACTGTGATGGCCTGGTGAGCTGTCCTGGGTGTACCCTGCCCTCGCCCAGAGTTGGCTGAGATGGGCGACAGCCTCCCCACGAACCTAATTAGGTTTAAGTAGCTTATAAAATGAATGAATGAATGAATAAAAGAACAAACTGCTTTATTGTAGATTTCCTTTTACTGCATTTAAAACCTGCCCCTTGCTTTTGTATGTGTTTTAGGTTGCTGTTCCTTTTCTGGTTGGCACAACTAAATGTAACAACATGATATTTTACTATTACTAACATGTAATCGTGGGTTATGTTAGTCACCACAAAGATGTTAATACTTAACTTAAAGCAGCATTTCACTTTGAGATATCTGATACAAAAAATTCTAATCAGCATTCAATTTTTCGGGATATTTTTGTTTTAGATCACACCAAGATTCTCTGACTTATTAATTCAGACAAAAATGTACTGACATATAAGAATTATATATTTATACATGCATAAATTGAGTAGAAATTAAGCAAATACTGCAAACAAAATAAATACAATTATTTCAATTTATGGCATATTTTTTCAGTATTTGTTTAATTTGTTTCTATTAAAGAAAGGAAACATTTTGAATCAGACCAAATTTTGCATTTTTAAAACAAATACTGGCACAGGTTCAAAGAAATGAGAAGGGAGTTGCCAATTAAACAATAAAAATGATTATAAAACTCCTTCATGAAGGAAATTCAGCATGGAAAACATATTGGTTGTTCCTGGTCAGCAATTTGGTACAAGTATAAGCAAAGGGGAAGCTTTTGAATGGAAAACATACTGGTAGAACAAGGAAGACGTCAAAGCTTAAGAATACAAAGCACAATACAGTATGCCTTGAAAATATAAATGCACAGCAAAATAAATGAAAAACAAATGAGCAGAAACACAAGTCAATATCTGTGACAGAAATTGCTCATTCACTCATTTACCAAACCACTCAATCCTATAAGGGTGCAGGGAGGCTGGAGCCTGTCTTAGCCGACACCGGACAAAGGTGGGGTACATTCTAGAAAGCTGTGCCAACACACACATACTACCATTCACATTCACACTTACACCTAGGAACAATTTGGATCAGCCAGTTAGCCTAATGTGCATGCCTTTCGACTGTTCCACACCGAAACAGCCGAGCATGGGACTCGAACCCAGGACCTTCTTGCTGAGAGGCAAATGTAAGAACTATTACTTCACTGTGCTGCCCACTTTAAGAAATTGTCTGAATTAAATGGGATGTTAGCAAAGACAAAAAACCCCAAAACAAGAAACATGTTACTGAAGTGTGGATTATTGTGATATTAAGTGATGAATCACTAATCACTTTTAACAAGGACATGATGCCGACATGTTTATATGGTGCAGTTCTAATGAAACGAATAATAAAATTAACCATTCTATAGAATGTCATAACCCCTCAGCCAGGATGCCTTAAGCGCACGAAGGAAAAAAAGCCATCCCACATATGAACAGTTGCCAGCAATCAACATTTTATTAGCCACCCAACACACAGGTTTAGGTCATAGTGAGTCCCTATGAAAATTTCAGAAAGCTTTCATGCATATGAGCCGAGCAATAGCCCAGATAAACTTTATATGTTCAAGGTCACTGTGCCAAGGTCAAAGGTTACATATGTAGGTTAGCTACCCCACATACAGGTTTAGGTCATAGGAAGTGCCTATGCATAAGTTCAGAAAGCTGGCCTGTGCATGAGCCGAGCAATGGGTCGGACAAATTTATTGTCATGCCGTGCCCGCACACCGGCCTGGCCGCCAAGCCAATGACAAGCGTTAAGGGCCTTGCTCAAGGGCCCAACAGTGGTGATAGTGGGGATTGAACCACTGACCTTCAGATCACTAACCCATCGCCTTAATCACTAAGCCACCACTTCTAAAATGTGTCTTAGGTCTGTCACCACGACAACACATTGTTTCAAGCTATCATGCACATGAGCTGAGCCATAGCGGGACAAACTTTACATGTTCAAGTTCGCTGTGCCAAGGTCAAAGGTTAAATATACAAATTAGTTACCCCACGCACAGGTTTAGGTCATAGGCAGTGCCTATGCAAATGTTCAGAAAGCTGGCCTGTGCATGAGCCGAGCAATAGCCAGGACAAACTTTATATTTTCAAGGTCACTGTGCCAAGGTAAAAGGTCACATATGCAAATTAGCTTTGACCTTTTTACACTAACTCTGTATGTATGGTTCCTACTGATCATTTTACTGGTTTCTTAACCCCACAACCCCACCCCTTACCACACACACACACACACACACACAGTGTGTGTGTGTGTGTGTGTGTGTGTGTGTGTGTGTGTGTGAGAGAGAGAGAGAGAGAGAGAGAGAGAGAGAGAGAGAGAGTTAATTAATTAATTAATTAATTAATACTTATAAGAGTCAAACTGCTGAACACCAAACAACTAATGTCAGTCTATAAATGATAGATGAAATAATATTAATTAATTAATTAATTTTTTTGGTCATTCCCAACACCTAATTTGCCAGCACACTTCTCTGAATGCCATGGGCTATGATGTATGAGTCACTAAAATATGCAGGAATTCCCAGCTGAGGAAAAGTAAGGCAAGCGCTGACATCTAAAGTTCGCTATTTAGTGAAAGGAAAAATCGCTGACTGCAATAAATGGAAAAAAGAATGACTGATCAATGAGAGCTACCTTGATCATAACAAAGTTGTTACTGCCTATGTAATTAATTATTAATAACACCTTCATTGTCCCATGTGTGGTTAAAGGAAATGTCACATTTACTCACAAAAGTGAAGGACTACTTCAAAATTAATTTTTGGATTTTCATAGTGTATGTACTATGAGAATAAAAAAGTGAATACATCCTCCAAACTTTATCTTTGTTCTGTTTGCTGTGTGTGTTAAGGGCTAGGGCTCAGTTAAGGTTAGGGTAAGTGCAAGCGTTAGGCAACTAGTGATTATGGTCTCACCTAACCATAAACCTGAAATTAATGTAAGTCTATGTTTTGTCTCCTGAAGTTATGGAAATCTCTCTCTCTTATCTCTCTCGCTCTCTCTCTCTCTCTCTCTCTCTCTCTCTCTCTCTCTCTCTCTCTGTGTGTGTGTGTGTGTGTACTTTGTTATACCTACAGGAGGCTAATTGGCCAGTGGCATTTAACATGCTGTTCAGACAGAAATGACAAAAACAGTTCACTGTGTGATACTTCCTTACATAGTACCATTCAACTAAGAAGAGGCCACAGTAGGGTGGGGATTTTTTTCCCCCTCTCATTGACTCAAATAGAAAGAGAACAGACTGTTATAAATAATTTTAAATAATTATATATATATATAAACACATTTGTTTGTGTGTGTGTGAGTGTGTGTGTGTGTGTGTTTGAGTGTTTATTTTTCTAATTTTTGCTTAATAAAAAATACAGTAATTCCAAAAGAATCCACAGATGGATAGAACATTGTGTTTTTCCTCACACTGTATGGAATAACTGACAACACATAATAAGTTTTATAATGATTTCAGAATCGAATTGTACATGAGCTGTGTTGGCTATCAGTCAGCTATGTATAATGAGATTAAGTGTAAAAACTTTTATTACATCCACATGCACTGGGTTGTGAGAAATATAGAGTTTTACTTATTTTGTTAAAAATTTTAATTAGCCAACAGCAACAATTTCTTAAGCGAAAAAATTTATTATTACTAATTCATGAAAAATAATAATAATAATAATAAAATACACCTGCTTTCCATCAAACCTTTCATTTCAAATTCTGTTGCCTTTTTTTGTGTTGTTGTTGATGTTGTCCTTGATTTTATTATTATCCATGAATGTGTCATCACTTTTTAATCTCTTTGGGATTAGAATAAATGGCACAAATCATGAATCTTACAATGTGGTACCATATACCTGCATGTCTTAGACTGTACCTCAGCAAGTTGCCCATTAGTACTTTTTTAATTCAATAATACATACCATTTAATAATACATTTTTATACAATTTTATGAAACATCCAGGTAAGTTAGTTCCTGTTGTCACTTTTATTATACTAACTATAAAAGTTATTTCATGACAGGACCACTTTTATTCTGTCTCCTGAAGCTAATAAGAAAAAAACAAAAAACACAACTATAGCATGTTTGCAGAAAAAAAATTGAGCGCTCTCTATCCGGATTCCCTACATACAGAGCTCAGTGTAGTTTTACAACAAGAATTCATAAAAGCAAACTGGTCTGGTTCAGTTTCAGAGTTCAGAGGTTTCCTTTCTACAGAACAGCACAGAATTCTTATTTTTTCCATCTGTTTGTTGAAGTGGATAATGTGCTACAATTTGTTGTGGAAAAACATATTGCATAAAAACTGAAATGAAAACATTTTAATCACAAAGTAAGCAAAATACTATTTGTAATGAAAATGTGATAATACCAGCCAAGCAGTATGAGTTCTGTGGTATTAAGATTGTGACATGTGTTTAATACAGTATTACACAGATAAAAGTAAACGATATGATATGAATGCGGAGCCTAATGCATAATTATTATGTCAAAAGGAAGATGAGTAAACACAATATCCAAAGCTTCCACACACACTCAACATAACCCTGTCCCTCTTTTTTCTATGTTTCATACACCAGTCATGTTACAAAGTTCCAAGTCTGCAAAGTGGTGACACCATGGTTTGTTTGTTTGGTTTTTAAAAAAAATTGTACATATTTTATTATGAACATTATCAAAACTTCCCTGATCCAATTTGTGATTTTTAAATGAAAGTTAAGAGTAAAATATTTAGTGCTTAGAATAAGAGCACCAGGGCATTCAGCATTCAGAAATTATTCAAATCCCTTTACTTGTTGCACACTTTACTGTGCTTTGCACCTGTCCATAAAGAAAGTTTTTGAAAATTAATAAAAAAATCTAAAATTAAAATCTCTTAGCAAAGATATTTAGACTCATTGTTGTGGTAATCTAAATTGTAGTCCAATACATTCTGTTTACATTCATTATCTTTGTGATATGGAGATATTTCATTCATTCATTCATTTTCTGAACCGCTTAATCCTAATTAGGGTCGCAGGGAGGCTGGCGCCCATCTCAG
>JAQMYF010000010.1:3212564-3224308 GCA_030014195.1 Neosilurus mollespiculum | reverse complement strand
AGTGAGAGACATGGCCGGCCTTTGATAACCCAGTTAGCTGCACTGGGGGGACAGCAGTGACAACCCGCTGATAGTGGAGCTTGAACCCCCCGACCTTGGGATCAGTAATCCAGCACCCTACCACTAGGCCACCACTGCCATGGAGATATTTATAAAACTCTATTAGAGTTCTATTAGAATTTATACTATATAGAGATTAAAGTTAAATTGATGAACATAATGTAGTTTGGGAAGGCAGACACCAGGGACTATATCAACCAAAAAATTATACTGCACTGTCAGGACAAAAAAAACCCCAAAAAAACAAGCAGTTCAATTAATTATTTCTGGACCTCTACAATCAATATGTGGCAACACATAGACCTGGGCATAAATCTAAGACATCTCTGAGGTTTTGAGTGTTCCCAGGACCACAGTAGAGTGAAAGAACACTGACACAATCTTGAACATTCCCAAAGTTGGCCAATTGAGCATATGGAAAAGGAGTCTTGTTTAGGAAGGTAATAAAGAACCTAAAAGTCACTCCAAAGAGCTTTCAAAAGCATCATGCTGTGGACGTGCTTCGCAGTAGCAGGGACAGGGAGACTGCGGCCAAATACGGGAACATCCCTAAAGAAAATCTCCTGCAAACTCCGAATGAATCAACAATTCATGTTAACCAATGAGGCAGATCTGTAAAAGCGCTTGAGTAGTAAAGTAGAAAATACTCAGGGCAGTCTACAGATGCATGTCACTCAAATGAAGATGGGTTTCCCCTTTGAGTCTGGTTCCTCTCAAAGGTTTGTCCTTGTGTTGACTGAGGGAGTTTTTCCTTGCCACCGTCACCACAGGCTTGCTCATTAGGGATGTATAGGGTTTACAGAGCAATTATTTAAATTTAAATTATTTATTTAACAAATTAGTTTTTACTATGTAAAGCTGCTTTGTGATAATGAAAATTATAAAACATGCTATACAAATGAAACAGAATTGAAATGAATTGAATGTCATCCAATCTGATGGAAAATCCATGAAGTATTCCATTATTCTTGTGCAGGTGTGCAAAGCTTGTGGAGATGAATCCAAGAAGTCTATTTGCCATAATTATTCTGCTACACAGTACTGAAGTAAAAGTCTGAATACTTTTGTAAATAAGTAATTTGATTAATTAATTAATTTATTTATTTATTATTATTTTTAATTAAGCCCATGATAGATTCAAATTCTTGTGTTTGGATTACCACGGCTGTAAACAGTAATTTATGAGTTACTATCCCCTTCCTGGCAGCTCCTGGACATTTTCTTTTGAGATTTCCACCCACAGGACTGCCAGTCACTTACTTATTTATTTATTTTTCTTTTCACACCATTCTCTGTTAAAGTGCTGGTGTGAAATCTCAGTAGATCACCAGTTTCTGAAATACTTAAACTAGCCTTTCTGGTGCCAGCAGCAATGCCATCTCTGTGCATTGTGTTGCTGCTACACAACCGACTGTATAAATTGTTCTGTTGGCGTTTCTATTAAATTGGACTTTAAATATGTTTGGTATATGAACACATCAAAGATTATTTCCTCAAACTTTACTGTATGTATCTGGTTTGCACTTCATGATATGTCCTTACAAATGTTACAGGGACCGGACATAAGAAAATAGGAACCCAAAATTTCAGAAAGAATATTTACTTAAATTAAATGAACACTAGTCAGACTGCTGTATAAAGGCGCAAAAGCAAAGTTGTGCTAAGGTTATGCAAGCATGCCTCACACTCCAGGAGCTCGAGAATCAGATTTTCAGAGAAGTCAAACTTTCAGAGGGTGGCATCAGCCAGTGACAAATAGCCGACGATTTGAATATTCCTCTGTCAATGGTAAAAAGTTCAGCAGCAAAGGTAAGACCACCACGGATCCACAACCAGGTCAAACTGATCAAGACGCAAGCCTCTTCTTTGACCAATTCTGAAATGTTGGGTGTCTATTCACTTATGTCCGGTCTCTGTAGTGTGAATGTATGAACAAATATGTACACTAGGGTTATGACTTTTTTGTGACTCTATGTTACCTTGTCATAAATTAATGAACTTTTGTTCAAAAGTCATGAAAAAGGCATTAATTCGTTTTAGTTCTTGAAAAAGGTCACCCCCAAATTGAAAATTAGATTTTACCATAAGGGCAAAAAAATGTAAATATTTCAGAAGCTTTATTTTTCAATTTGCTAATGATGTAATAGGAAAGTGCTCTTTAAAGCACATTTAACAGTTTAGAGCTATAGCATAGCACACAAACTTACAAATGAACAAATTGCAAATTTGCAATTTATAAAATTTGAAACTTACATCTACAAGTAAGAATAGCTATATAAAAAAAGAAAGTGGAATATTTAGCATATTTATAGTATAATATACAATCATTCTGTTTTGTTAGACAAAATAAATCTAAGCTGAAGTTTCTCCTTCTTTTTACACGTCATAAAGATCCTGAAGGCACTTGATTCTGTGCACTGATTTGTTCTGGGAAATTCCAGTCTCGATGATTCTGGATTCCAAAACTTTTCACAGAGTTTAATGTTTGTTTGTTTGTTTGTTTGTTGTTTTTTTGTTTTTTTTGTGGTCCATCTGTAAGAGATGAATCTACAAATTTTGAGTTCTTTGGTAGAAGAATAAAAGAATAAATGGTAAAAGAGCTAGTATTGTTCTTGAGTTCCATCTTGCATTACTTAAGTTAGGTATTTTTTTAAACTTTAGTACCAGTATACTTGTATATGATTTTAGAAATTTCATGTTGGGGTGACATTTTTAAAAAATAAACTGAATTAAACTCTTCATTATTTTTGAACAAAAGTTTATCGAACCTTAATGTATGCATTTATCAGTCTGTGAGTGTCTAAAGGAGAATCAGATGTTCTTAGAGTACCAACATATCACAAATTTATCCATGGTATATTTGTTGTCACTGTGCTAATCTGATTGCTCATTTCAACGGCAGATGCCAGAAAATCAATACATCTGGTTTTGCATTCCCTTTATTCACGCTGTGGAAGCCTGCTCTTGAAAGCTAAGCAGGGTTTGGCCTGATTAGTACTTAGATGGGGGACCACATGGGAATACCAGGTGCTGTGGAGGGTTAGGGAAAAGAGCTGGCAACCTCTGTACAAAAATAAATAAATAAATCTGCTAAGAATCCACCAAAAGCTGTATATGACTGAAAGCACTCACAAAAAAAAATGTTTACTGAAGTCGTGGTACATACATACAGTATAACAGATAAGTCTTACACCTTGCTGTTGGGTCAAGCAGTTTCCATGTGAACATTTTGTCATTCTATCAATAGCCTTCGTTTCTTTCTCTCTGCCATTCATGGACAACAGGGCTAAATACTCCATTATTAGTATAATAGGCAAACTGCAAAAGATAACTTTAAAAGTTACCAGAAGAGACTCACTCATACTAATTATATCCATGATATGCAAGATTTTCTTAATAATCTGATCACTCATAGCTCTTTTTTAGTGAGCAGCAGATATAAGAGAACGGTAATTTTGTTTATTCATATTCATTTTCCAACCCAATCTATTTTTTATTGTGGAGGTTAGAGCCCATTTAAGCTGACTCTGGGCAAAGGTGTGGTAGACCCTGAACAGCTCACCAGATCATCGCAGGGACAACACACAGACAACCATTCACATCTAGGGGCAATTGAGATTTTCCAGTTAGCCTAATTTTCATCCCTTTGGATTGTGGAGGAATCCCACAGGGAGAACATGCAATCTCCACATAGAAACACCTTTGAGCACTGGGCTTGATCCAAGGGCTGCTAACCATAAAAAAAAACTGTGAATGTAAAACAAACAAAACAAAAACAAATAAACAAAGTAACTAACAGAGATATTTTAGGGTAAAAAAGAAAAAAATTACCACCTGATGACGCAAGTGTGCACACCCCTTAAATATACTTTTTTGTCACTTTTGCTTGTTATACATCACTTAACATTAGCCGATTTATTCCATTCTTCTGAGCAAATATGCTGCAGTTCTATCAGATTAAGACGGGACCCCCTGGGCATAGCCCTCTTCAAGCCAATTCACAGGTTTCTGATAAGATTTAGATCTGGACTCTGTCTGAAGCATACTGAAATTTTGATCTTCATTTAAAGCCATTCGTCAGCTGACTTGGGTTGTCGTCATGCTGGAAGGGAAAAATTTTCCTCAACTTCATCTACATACCAGAATCCTGCTGATGTGCCAACATAGACTGGTAATTTACTGATGATTCCCTACATCTGGACTAAAACTCCAGATGCACAGCATGGTGCTATCTATACTATACTATACTTCTCCATAATTAGCATGTTGTTTGGGTGATTTGTTTCATATCACACTTAAAAATGTAAAGAATATAAAACTCTTGTTTTACTTTACTTTTTAATGTTCCCGTGTAGTATAAACTAAAATTATTCACATCAGGTTCAGTGGATGTCCCTGAATCCCATCTACATTCCATCTAGGACTATTCAGTGACATTCACCTTGCCTTTAACAAACAATTATTCATTTGCAATAAGATCAACTCAAAGCGCACAGCTCCCCTGACCAGTCTCTGTCATGGTTAAAATATGTAACTATAAACATTTCTTTTTAGTAAATTTTTCTTGTGTTTCCTTGTAGTAATAACTAAAATTTCTAATTAGTGCGTGAAAACATCTTTACAGTACCGGCTTTCCGATGTGTCCAAATAGTATGTACTGAAGTCTAAACGTGTATTCTCAAAACACTCAGTAGCACGATTAAACTAAGTTCACCTGACCCGTCTCTGTCAAATACGTAAATAGAAACTATATCGACACAAGTGATAACTACAACCTCTACTGCTTGTTTTCATTATGTTTTCCCAACAGTAGTTCCAAAACTCTGAAAAAGGTTTAAAGTGGTGCTCTGTACCTGCCAAGGCTGGGAGCTCACCTACATCCATCTTGATTAAAACAAATTAAATTCAACCATAAAAATCTAATATTTGTGCTGCTATGTGTATTATATACCAATTTTTTTCCCCGTAACATTCTGTCTAGCAACTATTTAGCAGCATCACCTTTGGTGCATAAATGTTAATTATCCCCAGATAGCAAACCAATCAGTTCATGTCATGCCCGTGCAGTATATAAATCTGTAATTAGATTAAGATAATTGACAATTCTTTGGAATAGTATATGACACCAACATGCATGTGTGCACACACACACACACACACACACACACACACACACCTTTCTTCAGCCTCAGGTATTTCTTGAAAGCCTCAAGTTTATGATGATTAAGAACCTACTGTGCTTTGGATAATCCAATAAAAATTTCTCTATTGGGCTAGACTGTACAGGCATAATGTTATTATGAGAAAAATAGCAGGAGACAGAGGGCGCCAGCATGCATTCCCTGCCCTTCAAGACTGATTCATAAATGCCACTCATACCTGAAATGTGTAGCATGATGTCATCATTCAGGATCCAGCTCTTTTTTTTCTTCTTCTTCTTCTTTTTTGTTTTTTTTTTAGCTCTGAACTCTGAACTAGGATGTTCCCTGACAAACATGTACAACATTTCAACAAATAATAAATAGGAGATAATTTCAATATAAATTTATATTGTGTCTAGTTCTTATTTTTTGGATTTCAAGTTCATATTTTTTGCAACTCTACGAAAAGTTAGTTTCACACACAGTATTGGGCAAAAGCCTGAGGTACATGCAAAGAAATATTGTAGAGCAAAGATGCTTTAAAAAGCTATTAAATTAAATGTACATTTGTAATGTACTGTACATTTCAGAATACTACAGCAAAAAGTGATTAAAAATAAAAACAGTAGTCCCAACACTGGGGAAAAAAATCTATTGTAACAGTAATCAACTGACAGCAGAGTTGCCATCAACGTCTTTTTATATTTTTAACTCTTATTAAAAGTCATGAATTTGTACTGTTGAAAAGAAATACAGTGTGCACCTTATATCAATTACTTAAATTAATTAATTACTTAATTAAAACACTCATTAATAATTTGCAGATTTGCACGGATTTTTATAAAATAGTGGAATACGCTGAACTATCAATGTTATTCCAGTTTTGAACATAACATGAACCTAACTTAGTAACTTATCCAGAACCTTTTGAAAACTTATAGCTAATTTATACTGAACTTATCTCCAACGTATATCGACATATGTGGACGTATCTGACGTGTTCCGGACGACCACAGAATGTTTACTGAACATCTTTCTAACTTACAGCTAGTGTATTATGGGTGTATTGGCAGCGTTTAGGATGATTGGTATATAAAATGGGGTTCAAATGAGGAACCAGTCAGTACTCCTGAAGACTCAATGGGGAGCAGATGTCTATGTCATCCGAGAGATGGAGGATCCGGGAAGGCTGAGACGAGAATACCTACTAGCTGTCCTCCAACATCATCATGACCTCATTGATTTCTTCGGCACGACAGTGATGTTGATACTGCTATGTTTAGTACAGATCTGAATTGAATCAGCAAACAACAGCCTTTTATAGGCTACGTCACATGATTGATTGTCAGGGATACACTGCTGCATAAATTAGACTATCGTTGGTCATCAGTTGCGAATGCTGCCAAAACACTAGGCATTCATTGGTATAAGATATACGTAGATTCAAAGTACACAAGTTATTTCAGTCAACTTATGATTAACTTAGAAATAACGTGTGGGAACGATCACATAACATACCTACAACTTAAGGCCAGCGTATGTGGAACGTATGAACCATATGCTAGCATGCATCAAAAATTTTTTACATGCACAAAATTTTTCAATGACCTCATTGTACTACAACATACTAGCATGATGTTAACATACACAAAACTTACCCATAACTTATTCGGCGTACGCCAGTGTATTCGCCAAATTTCTCATACGCTGGCATACACTGGGTAAATCGTCAGTGTCTGACAGGGGCCTTACCAAACATCTAACGAAATGGAGATGGACAAAAAATACTGCAGCTTCACATGTGCAGTTCAAATTAACTTTTTCTTTCCAGAATAAAAAAAAAGGCCATAGTACAATAACTGAAGACACTTAGGTTGAAGACTTAACCAGGTTGGTTAGCAATAATGTACGGTATTTTAGGAATACATACTTCTGTAAAAAACGGTTAATGGAGTGTAATTTAAATAATTTTACACACACACACACACACACACACACACACACACAAATATATATATATATATATATATATATACTTTATTTATTTATTTTTTAATTTGTTATTTTTTCCATTTTAATATAATATTGTGTGTTTACCCACATGTAAACTTTATTACTGGAAATAATTTATTATTTAATTATGTGCTAAAAAACTAATGTGTGAAAAACTACAATGTGTTTGTGTTGACTTGATAATGTAGAAGTCATAAAATAAAAATCCTTAAAGAAAAAATTGTATTTAATGATTACACAGTATGGTTCATACTCACTGTTCAAACACTGTTTTCCTTTATTAGGATCATGGGGAGGCTGGAGTGCACCCTGGACAAGTCTAGGTGAAGGCTGTACTCCCTGACCAACACACCAATCTATTGCAGGGCCAACACACACACAACCATGCACACTCACATTCACACCTGGGGCAATCGTATTAAGAATACTGTTAGTTTAATGTGTATGTCTTTGAACTATGGGAGGAAACCGGAGTGCGCAAAGTAAACCCACTGAAGCACAGGGAGAACATACAAACGCCACGCAGAACAGAACATGAACCCAGGATGTTCTTGCTGTGAGGCGGAAGTGCTAACCACTACACCATATTTTAACTTCATACAGCATAAGTATAATAGATGTCAGACAACCTGTAGTAAAGAAATAACAGAACAAGCAATAATTGCTTTGCTTAATGAAACCTTATTACATGTACTGTAGCTTTTACTAAATTTAAGTAATTAAAACTGACTTATATATTTGTTCCCTACTCATAAATACCGATATGCCTATTTAGAACAAAATAAAGTTGTATTTTCACTGTGTAAACTGTAACCTTGAACCAACCACATATAATTAGTGACCCATTCCAATGCCCTCTGTCCATTTTTACTTTTCAGCAATTTAGAATTTTGTTTTCTTATAACAGACTTTGAAGCATTGTGTGGTGTTTAAAATCTTTAAGCAATAAAGCATCCAAACCGAAGTCTCATTTAAAATAAGCATTTTTTCTGGAAGATGTAACACTGAATATATGAGGGATTTTGCTGTAAAATGAGATTCAATCCCTTTCACCAGGTTTGAGAAAAACAATTTTTCCAAAATGATACCATGCTGTGGTAAAATATACCTGATTATGAAACAAGGATACATTGCATTTATTTATTTAATTATTTTCTGCAAATTCATCATAACAGTATTAAATTACTGGTTTGTACCAAACAAGGAAATTGGTGTTTTGAGCAAAACTCCACATATACTGTCATGATTTTAAGGATTTCCTTGTGTACACAGCAGTTTGTTTACTTCCCAGCAATGTATCATCTAAATCAACTAATCCATTTTATTGGATTACCCAAAAGTGCATCCTCATCTAGTATTCCCAACAGTCATAAAAATATTACCTTTAACACTAACAGGATATTACATTTGCTTTTAAAATTTACAGTGTGTTTACACGTGTATTTGCAGGTGGTAGTCACAAAAGCAATTAACCATTTATTATAAAACTACCATGAATCCATATTCTTCAACACTACTACACTAAACCATAGTTTTTATTCACTTGTTTGTTTTTAAAGAAATTTCATGCATTGGTCTACTACTTCACACACACACACACACACACACACACACACACACAAACTGATGCACCTGTCACAGTTGTAAACCTGTTTGATTTGGAATGGAACATTATTACTAGATAGTAATCCTCATAACTCTTTAATATGTGGAAGGTTTGGAACAGCTACGCAAACACAATTGCTCACACATCTATCTGAGACAATGTGCTGTAAAAAGCAATAAATCCAGCTCATGTACTTTCAAAGTAAAGCTGTCAATTTGAAAAGATCATCTCAGAGGACAGTGAGAAAAAAAGAAGATAATAAGATGAAAAGAGAACCGCACTACACTGCCTACGGTCAGAATATAAAAGACATAAGCGAGCTATTAACTCTTCAAAGTCAAATTTAGTATCTGCATTGAAACGCTAAGGAAAGATGCGCAGTTGTATTATGAGGGTAAAGAATGCACAGCAGTTCTGGACCCAGCAATTGCTTTAAGCTAATGAAAGACTTTCAGACTTTAAATAGCAAGTTTTTGTTGATAATTACCCGGCATGTGTTACTTTAGGTACTGACTGACATTTACAGGTCTATTCATTCATTCATTCATTCATTCATTCATTCATTTGCAGAACTTAATCCTAATTGAAGTAACAGGGAGGCAGGAACTGACAGTCCATCACAGGGCCAACACACATGCCTGCACACACACACACACACACACACACATACACACACACACACACACACACACACACACAACCTTCCCAGACACACACCAAAAATATAAATAAATAAATAAATAATTTAGTAACATAGAAGTAAATACTAACTTAGTGAATACTAACTGTGTTGGGGAAGGGGGGGGGGGGTGTCGGTGGGGGTTTATACTAACTATGGGGTGCATCAGTGTACAGGGCATAGGTCAGTTTTATGTGTATGAATGTACCAGTGACATATATAGGGATTTTCAGAGGGACACACTTTGTCATTAAGGCAACATTTCTTCCCAGGAAGTCATCATTTGTGTTTGTGTGTGTGTGTGTTTGTGTGTGTGTGTGTGTGTGTGTGTGTGCAGATGTTACTCTGTGCATCTCATTTTATTTTTGAGATCAACCAGAAAGAACAATCAATAAGGGAAAAACTGATAAGAACACCTTTCTTTGTCCCCAGTCAAAGATCCTACGATGACATCACTTGCACATTAGACATAAAACAATATGTCTACAAAATATTCCCTCGTTTGTTATGGTTATATCTTCTGCTTAAAGAGTAAAGATGGAGCCTGAATTTTAATCCAGAAAGGCAGGAAAGATAGTTCCACATACTCAAATGTACACATTGATTAGAAAAACTATACAGCATCAAACATCAGGCAAATAAAATCAATATGGGTCATGATGCCATGTAGCAAAATGTTAGGCAGCAGAAATATATTTAGCTTTATTGATTAACAGCACTGTGAGCTCAGTATGAGTTGTAATATGGGCCAACAATTAAATGGTGTAGTTTAAGCACATATACTGCCATGGTCTATGTGTTACCACTGTAAGCATTTTTATCTAAAATGCGTCATGACACAGTGTCAGTAGTACTTTATGATTCTTTTTTATTTGGTTAAGAATTAATTTGACCACAGATGAATAGCTATAAATCTTCTGTGTGATGTTAACTGTCTGACAGGTCTCCTGTTAATGAGCTTGTGGAGTTTACCAGGAACAACGCTGTAAACAGACTTTTAATTAGAACATTTAATGAGCAAAAACAAGTGCTCTGGTTCATCTTTATTGACAATCTTTAATTACCTCATATAGACCAATTTTCTTCATGAACACTAAAAGTATTAACAAGCGCAGATCTGAAAGCCAAAGCTGGGATTTATATTTACATAACACATAATTTAATTTTATTGCCACTATAGTATTCAGCACAGTGAAAGGATTTCTTTAAATATCAAATGTGGCAAAATATTTTGGGATCAGACTGCAGGTTCAGACCCTGAGCAGACCCTATGGCAATTAAGGATTAGTTCAAAAAAGCCCTGGCATTTTTAGCTTCCAACCCTCTGCTCATTACCACAACACATTTTCACCTTGTAAACTCACTCACTCACTCACTCACTCACTCATTCATCTGCTGAACCACTTAATGTAACCTACTAGGGTCACAGGGAGGCTGGTGGCTGTCTCAGCTGACACTGTGCGCAGGCAGGGTCCCTCCCAAACAGCTTGCCAGACCATCACAGTGCAACACTCAGATGAAGTGTCAATTTGGAACACCCAGTTAGCCTATTTTGCACAGTCTTTGGTCTTTGGACGGTGGTACGAAACGGGAGTACCCAGTGTGTGGCAAACTCCACACAAAAACGCCCTCGCTGCGTCCGAAACTCAAACCCAGGTCCTTCGTGCCATGAGGTGGACATGCTAATCACTACGCCACCATGCCATCCCACTTTGTAAACTGAATCTATATTTATAGTAAACTATACAGTACACTAGTTCAGCTCCTGTTTCAAAAGGACAGCGGTGCTCTGTGTGTACTGATCATGTTTTCTGCAGTTCAGCAGCTTTGAAAACTGTCACATATGCCTAATGGTTAGAGAAGCGGCATTGGGATCGAAAGGTCACTGGTTTGATTCCCGAACCAGCAGGAAAGAAGAGTGTGGTGGTGAGGGAGTAAGCTGCGCCTTCCCTTCCTCCACATTCATGGCTGAAGTGCCCTTGAGTAAGGCACTTAACCCCCAACTGCTCTTCAGGTGCCCCAATGTGTGGCAGCCCACTGCTCCGAGTGTGTGTGCTCATTGTTTGCGTGTGTGTGTGTGTGTGTGCTCATGGATGGGTTAAATAAAGAGGTAATAATTTCCTATTTTCTCTTGTGGGATTAATGCAGTTTATCAAAATAAATACATTTTATTTATAAAAAAAAAAAAAAAAAAAAAAAAAAAAAAAAATATATATATATATATATATATATATATATATAAATA
>JAQMYF010000010.1:3195492-3207851 GCA_030014195.1 Neosilurus mollespiculum | reverse complement strand
ATATATATATATATACACACACACACACACACACACACACACACACACACACACACAATCTGGTTAGATTTTCAATTTTACTTTTAATTATACTTTGAAGATTGTAGTTTTATCTATAATAAATACATAGTAGTTTTTCTTTCTTGTTTTCTTTTCTCTTTAATTCCTTCATATTTTTTCTTCATTCCTTCAGTTCTTCAATTTTACTTATATTAACCTTCAATGTAAAGAATTTTCACCTCTTGTAAAGTGCATTTGATTACTTTGTCATGCTAGAATGTGTTATATAAGTCAATAAATATAAAACATTAAGCAGATAATTAAACTATCACATTGTGTCCTTTTTTACCTATTGTGCTCTCTTTAATACAAGAAAACAGTATATTAATGTTTGATGACGATGATTATTATTTTTAAATTATTATTATTAGTTTTATGTTATTATAAATTTTTTTTATTGCTTTGGAGCATTAGAAAAGTTACAGGATGTATAAAACACCTAAGAACATTATTTGCATGTATGTTAATTATTTATATAGACAGAGCTGTTGTTTGCTCCATAATGTTACATTACACAGACTGTTTTAGTGTTTTAACTCAACATCACTCACTCACTCTCACTCATTTGCTGAACGGCTTGATCCTGCTAGGGTCGCAGGGAGACTGGAGATCTTAGTTGCAACTGGGCAAAGGTGAGGTACACCCTAAACAGCTCACCACACCATCACAGGGCCACCACACACAATTATTCACATGCAAACTCACACCTCGGGGTAATTTGGTACAGCCCATTGGCCTAATGTTCATGTCTTTGGACTGTAGGAGGAAACTGGAGTACACAGAGGAAACCCATATAAGCACTGGGAGAACATGCATACTCCACACAGTAATTCCCAAGCCTGAAATTCGGACCCAGGACCTTCTTGCTGTGAGGCTGATGTGCTGACCATTACGCCGCTGTGCCGACCCTCCAACTCAAGACGGTACCCAATCTGATGATCCCTGTAAAAATTTGTCCCAAAAAATACAGGGTAAATAGGGACCAATTAATGTCTACAGCTTCAAAATGCAATTTTAAAAAATAGCCATTCTATTGAATGTCGTAACCCCTCAGCCAGGATGCCTCAAGTGCATATAGGACAAAAACCAACCCCCATACAAACAGTTTCAGACAATAAATATTTCATTAGCCACACTACACACAGGTTTAGGTCATAGGGAGTCCCTATGCAAAATTTCAGAAAGCTGTCATGCATATGAGCCGAGCAATGATCAAGACAATCTTTATATGTTCAAGGTCACTGTGCCAAGTTCAAAGGTCATATATGCAAATTAGCTACCCCACGCACAGGTTTAGGTCATAGGGAGTCCCTATGCAAAATTTCAGAAAGCTATCATGCATATGAGCTGAGCAATGGCCCGGGCAAACTTTATATGATCAAGATCACTGTGCCATGCACAGGACAATGGCCAGGACAAAGTTATTGTCATGCCGTCCACCCGCCTGCCCGCCCAGCCAGCCGCCAAGCTGACAACAAAACCCCTCTAGCCATGAACGGCTGAGGGGTAAAAAGCCATGATTTGTTAATTTAAGCAAACTTTCACCCAGCTGACAATAATACAAAGAAGAGCTTTGAATATTTTCACTGTCCAACCTGAATTGGGTAAATATCTAAAAAGTTAGAATTTAATGCTTGCAACATACTCAACAAAAGTTGATTGTAAGTAAAGTCGAATTGTTTACCAAGTGACTAGTATCATTATTTGGCATAAAAGTAGCATTCACCAAAGAGTGAGCAAGGATAACCCTATGTTTGTGCCAAAATTAATAAGAGAATTGTTTGTTATTTCAAAAGGAACTTTTCTCAATGCATGATTGCAAAGAATTTACATCTGCAGTACAGAAAGATTTAGGGAACTTGGACACATCTCAGAGTGTTAAGAGCAAGGTCAAAAACCATTGCTCAATGCCTCAAAGGGCACTGTCTGAGAAACTGTCATACAATTGCGACAAATATGGTCACATTGGCTCAGGAGTACTTCATAAAGCTGTTTTCACTTTACCCAGTCTGCCACTGTATCCAGAAATGCAGCCTGAAACTGAATTTTGCAAAGGGAAGTCATACATCAACTAGATCAACTAGATGACTTGAAAGACAGTGGGTGCTTGTGTTGGAGTGAAATGATTCCATATTTCAGCATGTTTTTTTTTTTGGGGGGGTGGGGGGGGGGGCATATGTCCGGCTCACCATGCCAAAGATGAGAAATGATTATCTCGATTGTTATCAGAGAAAGATGCAAAAGCCAACATCTGAGATGGTATGGGGTGCATGAGTGCACATGGCATAAGTTTTATGTGTATCAGTGTACCATTGACACATATAGGGATTTTCAGAAGGACAAACTGTGACATAAAGGCAACATTTCTTCACCGGAAATCCACGCTTATTTCATCAAGACAATGCCAGGCCTCATTCATGAACTATATCAGCGTAGCCTTGTAATGTGATTGACTGGCTTACTGCCAGTCCAGGTCTGTCTCAGACTGACAATGCATGAAGAATGAAGAGGAGAAACAGACAATAGTTACCACGGACTGTTGGGCAGCTGAAGTCTTGTATCAATCAGGTAAGGACAAAAATTAATATTGCAAAGCTCCTAATTAGCGTCACGAGGAGGCTTGCGCCCATCTCAGCCAACTCTGGTCGAAGCCATCACAGAGCCAACATTCACACACACTGTGGGAGGAAACCGGAGTACCCGGAGGAAACCCACGCAACCACAGGGAGAGAATGCATACTCCACACAGAAACGCCCGAGCTGGGAATCTAACCCAGGCCTTATTGCTGTGAAGTGGACGTGCTAACCACTACGCCACCGTGCCGCCCAGTTTGTGTTTCTATTTTTTAAATACAATTAAGATGGTTGGTAAAAATATTCAAAACCATTTCTTTGTACTTTTGTCACAGTAAAAGTAAAGGTTCATATGAATGAACTAATTAAATTTCACAAGATTTTTGTTTTCAATTGCATTTTTGAAAAAAGTCCCAACTTTTCTTGGGGAAAGGTGAATAAGAACCTTAATATCAATAGACAAAAGGAAACATACCTTAATCTTAGAAGAAACTTAATACCACACACACACACACACACACACACACACACACACACACACACACACACTCACACAGGCATAGAGTTGACTTCTGTCTATATTTAGTGTGTTAATTAACTCTGTTTCTCATTCCACTGGGACTTCCTGCTGCTTACTCCTGTTTGTCACTTCCAGGCTCTCTTACTTTCTTTTTCTGTATCCCTTATACACTGCCAGGCTTTCAGTTGTTCTTAGAGGTTTGTGAGCATTTGTGTTTAAAAAACTGCAATGGGAAATAATAAGCATTCTGAGTTGATCTGAGCATTTTACATGATGGTGTGAGGACAGTTTGATGAGTGGTTGCTAGGCAATGGTGTCACTGCCATCTGTTGACTTCTTGGTACATGTTGAACCCCACCTCAGTAGTGTTAGTTTTTGTTATTGCGGATAGGGTGCATGGTTCATTTGTTGTCTTTGTTTTTCACAGGGAACAAAAATGCACAAGAGACTCATACTTACAAACAGTTTATACCAGACATTCCTACATTTTATGATTTAACAAACAGAACAAACAAACCCCAGAACAAATGAAAGGTCAATGCTTAGTGAAAATATCTGTGAATGAAAACATTTAATTTAATTGTAAGATCAACAATGAAATTCTTTACATTCTACATAAAAATAATCAGTTGAATGTAAACATAAAATCTTTTTAAAAATAATATCATGAAGATTTGGCTATGCAATTTGTTTAGACATGGTGTGAGAAGAGATGAGGACATGCTGGGGTGGAGAGATTATGTGTGGGTGGGAGGGAGATGGAGACAGAGGGAGAGAGAGATGACAAGTGAGTGGTGAGAGATGAAAATGAATATAATATAGAATCAGGAAGGGTCATTTAATTATTTTATTCCACACTCCTCCTGTAATGACATACTACTTGCTTAATTACATAAGATTTTTCAAGTAGTTACCAGATAATAACACCACAATGTACCATAGAAAAATGGTGTACACCAACTGAACACTTTATTAGAAACACCTCTACACCTACTCAATTATCTAATCAGTCAATCATATGGAAGCAGTCAGTTATCTAATGAGCCAATTATGTGACAGAAGTTAAGGCACATGTAGGTACAGACCAGCAGCTTTGGGTAAAGCCGGTGTTACATAACTTGCAAAAGATAATTTTCTGCACATCATTGCTGTGCAAAAAGTTTCTCGTGTATCGTGTCTCTGGAGACGATTTGCCGCACTTTTTGCTAGTTTTTAATTTAATTTTACTGCATTTTGATATGAACTCACTCACAATGCAAGAAGACAAATAATTAATCCAGTGTAACGCAGGTTAACATTGCAGATTGACTGTGCAATGCCGACTTAATGTTAACATCAACCATTTTGACAATGGTATAATTGTTGGTGCTTAGAGAGGCTAATTCGAGAATTTCTATAAGTGTTGATCTCCTGAAATTTTGACACACAACAGTTTCAGAATGGTGCCAAAATAAAAAATAAAACCTTAAACAGGGACCAGCAGTTCTGTGGATGAAAAAAAATATATATTTTTTTTAATACAGAGGTCAGCAGAGAATTGCCAGATGGGTTTAAACTGACAGAATTGATATAATTCCCAGGTAACCATTGGACTACACTTCTTTCAGCTAACAACAGAAAGCTGAGGCCTTATTGTACACAATTTCACCTTTACTATGGACTGAAGATCCTGTATCCTGGTCTGATGAATCTCATTTTCTGTTGATGAACACAGAGGTAGAGTACGAAATGGGTGCCAAAAGCATGAATCCATGGACCCAACCTGTCTTATGTCAACAGTCCAGTCTGATGGAGGTGGTGTATTGGTTTTCTTGTCACTCTTTTGGCCTGTTAATACCAATCAATCATTGCTTGAATGTCACAGCCTATTTCACTGTTGCTGACTGTATACATCCCTTCATGTCCATATTTACCTATCTTCTAATGCCTGCATTATTTAAGATAATACACAATAACACAAAGCAGTCTGGACTGCAGTCTGTAAATAATTCTATAGATTTTCAACAGGGTTATGTCTGACTTTCACCTTTTTTCTCCTTCAGCCACTGTGTAGTCAACTATACTGTATATTTCAGGTCACTGTCTTTTTAGTAAGTTTACTTTGACTATGGACTTTACTGTGCTCCTAGGAGGTTTTTTCTTTTGTATCCATCTGCTGAGATGTACATATCCACAACATTATCCCTGATATCTTTTGAAAGTTCCTTGCCACCCATAGTTGATTGTTTGCTTTCAGCTGCACTTCCAAGCAGCGCAATGCTCTCGGAATAGCTGCCTTTAAGCTGAACCAATTAGAACAGGTGAAAGCAAGTTAGCTTGGTGTGCAATGCAGAAAGACCTGAATACATTAATAACATGAATGCTCTCCTGACTAAATTATTGCAGCCAAATTAAGAATTCTGGAAGAGCTTGTCTTCTTTTTTATGTGTCAGGGATCGAGTGGTGTTTGGATGATTCCCTTTTCATTGGATCAAGAAAATCTTTCTTTTAGCCTCAAGGATTTTAAGAAAAAAAATTAACCCTTCATCTTTCATGATATTAAATATTGATGAAAGCATTGGAAAGCTATCTCTGGATGCTGTGCTTCAAGCTGGTCAATGTGCCTGGTTTATACTTGTTGCCATTTTGTTTTTCTGTGTCTTTTAATAAATTAGGCAAGAAGTGATTGAATTCTTGAGCTGGTTATCCAAGAATGTCCACAGATATAATATTCAATGTAGTTAATAAGTTATTATCCTTATTAGTTTTTTCAGTACAAGGAAATTCCAGACCTTGGGAATTGCTCAGTCAATTCATCAAAGCCTTGGTCTGGAATTTGCCTTGTTACCTCACAAGAAAAGAAAAAAACATATATACAATGCAAGAACTTGCCAAAACAAACAAACAAACAAACAAACAAACAAAAACCCTCTGGACTGAACCAGAAACCCCCAGTAATGCTACCCATGCTGTTATTGTGCTGCACTTTTGATATATTTTGTTTGAAAAAATTTTACTTTAAATCACATGAAGATACTTGAAAATGCAAATATTTCACCCTCTTTGATACAGCGCTTACTGATAAAATTGATGAAGTACGCTTTTAAATTTATTTATAATTTATTAAGTTCAAGTCCATAAAATTAGAATCAGGTATCCCACATCAGATTCATTAATTAGAACCTGTCTTATTTAAACCTGACATTTAGAGTCCGGTATTCTCTTTGCTACTGAAGTGTGTGCTGTCATCATACCAAGATCTAAGAACTCTTTAAAGGCTTCAGAAAAAAGGTTGTGTATGTCCAAGAATCTGGCAAGGAATTTATAAAGATCATTAAATTATTTAAAATAAGTCATTCCACTGTGAAGAAAATCATTTGGAAATTGATTTAGTTGTAGAGCAGACCATTTGTTGCCAATGATGCCGATAGTTCTCGCAACTGTTGATGTGAAAGTGTATGTCTACAAGTTCAGACAAATTTAACCTGCATGGGAGGCATGCCAGGAAAAAAAATTTGCTGTCCACACAGAACATTAGAAGTAGGCTATAGTTTGTAAGTGACAAAGGCCCGTCCTTTTGGAGCAGTGTGGTCCGGACAGAAAAATCATACATAGAGCTGTTTGGCCACAGTAACAGTATACATGTGCACTTGAGAAGAATCTCATATCAGTGAATCTCATATGAAACATAGCGTTGGAAATGTTATGGTTTGAGGTTGCTTTTCTTCCTCAGGGATTGGGCAGCTTGCAGTCATGATTCAACTATGAATTCTGTAGGATATCAAAGAGTGCTTGAAGATAATATGAGGCCATCTGTCAAAAAGTTGAAATTGAACAAGAGGTAGACCTTTCCAGGAGGAGATTTGAAAAGGGCAGTCCATATACAAGAAAATCTTCAAAGATCCTGCAGCTGGAGGAAAAATAGTCCAAAAGTTCAACAAGCCTATGTCAGAGACTAGTGGACAATTATGCAAAACATCGGCAAGAAGTCATTTCTGCTAAATGGGCAAAACTAGATCCTGAGGCGAAGGATGTACTTACTTTCTCCAAAGAAGGATTTTGTATTGAATAAATAATTTATTTAAAAAATTGGTTTCGTTGAAGTATATTACCTTTACTGTAGTCAGTATATGTAGTCACTGTATTAAAGAGGACAAAATATGAACAATAAAAGAAACATACAACATACTGAACTGTTGTTTATAAAACGATAACATGAAATCGTCTACAGACAGAATCCTTGTGGGTAATGAAAATGGTATTTAACTATTTTCCCTTGATAGTAAACATTTATTGAATGCATACTAGTTACTATTCAGTAACTTATATTAAACCACTTTACTGCACACAACATATTTTAATGTTAAATTAAGTGACCAATAGCTAAAAGGTATATAATTGGTTATGGCTTATAATATACTAGGGGAAGACACTGTCTTGACCGCACCCCCATTGCCTAACTTCCATCCAAGTATATTTCAGATCTGTGGGAAACACTGGTTCACAGCCTTTGGGAACCCTAGATATTTTCTATAGCATTTGAAAATAATGAAATAATTTAAATAATTAAATAAAAATAAAAATCACAACATATTTACTACACATCCTCCTATTAGTTCACGGTGCTGTTAAAAATTGTTGTAGCTTTCCTTTAATGATGAAGTACAATTTTAAGATGAATTACCACCACTCTTCTGTCAGCTCATTTTGTCCTTCACATTCATAACCATATAAAGTTAATGAATAAATATGAACCTGCTATTTGCATATAATATGGAGACTTGATATTGTTGCTCACTTACAATTCACTTAATTGCCTTCCATTAAAATACCATCAGTGTTTCATGCTAGTTTGCTCTCAGTCACCGTTTAGAATTGTGAGATGCAATTAAACCTCACTCAGTAAAACTATCCTGTAATCCCAGAGGACATAGCCTAGTCCATCACAACCCTCATTGCAATGTTTTTTGTCTTCATCTTTCTTACATACACATACTTTCTGAGTATAAGACATAATTAAGAAGCAATGAGAGACAATTAAAAGGAGAGGAAGCTGAGGCTGTGGATCTCAACAGGTGATATCTATTTATAATTGGGGGTTCATATTTTACGCTGTACTGAAAAGAAATGAAGGTAATTATTATGAAATTATATGATTTGTATGATAAACAGGTGTACCTGTACCAAGTGAAATGTATTACGGGCAACTTTGTGCATGGTGCTGATGTAATAAAAGTCTTTTGTGTCAACTCCTTTATATGCAGCTCTCCAAAGTTGTTATAGAGTTAGATGTTAAAACTAATCTAGATTGTTGACTACAAAATTAAACCTTGCTGCTTATTTTTGTGTCAGTCTAGCTAGTG
The DNA here is from genome assembly GCA_030014195.1 of Neosilurus mollespiculum. Classification (NCBI taxonomy): domain Eukaryota; kingdom Metazoa; phylum Chordata; class Actinopteri; order Siluriformes; family Plotosidae; genus Neosilurus; species Neosilurus mollespiculum. Next base: position 3,199,355 of record JAQMYF010000010.1, on the reverse strand, counting down.
GTCTTTTGGGGATGGTCAGGCAAGGTCAGAGAACTTGGATGTTTACCTATAACATAAGCTGTCTGATTGATTTAATGGAAATTAAGGTTGCATGTGTAGAATTAATTTGTTTTAGTTTTTAGGTGCAACACACACCGTACAACACACACCGTACAACACACACACACACACACACACACACACACACACACACACACACACACACACACACACACACACACACAAAGACACACACTTTCTTTATCAATATCTCCTTCCTTTATTTTGTCCTTGAAAAAGTCAACTGCAAAAAGAAGAAGAAGAAGAAGAAGAAGAAGAAAGACCAGATTAAAGAGTCCACATGAAGACTGATATATTTATATCTGACTAAGATGGGTTTCTCAGAACCATAAAGGCTTTTGATGTAAACTAATTAGTCTACATCCATAATTAAAGGGGTAATTTACAGGGAAACACTGCATCTTTCCATCCATCTTTAATCTATACTGCTTATCCATCAGAGTTATAGGGGCTGCTGGAGCCAATCACATATAACTTTGAGTAAGACACAGGGTACCAGTCACCTGTTTATTGCAGGACTAATGCATCCCTACCACAACCATTCACACATAATTAATATGCAGGTCTTTGGACTGTGTGAGGAAACCAGAGCACTTGAAGGAAACCCATGCAAGCAGGGGTGGGCATGCAGTCTCCTCACTGTATGGCACTGAGATTTGAACTGAGAACCTTCTCACTGTGAGGCAACAATGCTAACCACTATGTCACCATGCCACCCATTCACCACATTAGTTGAAATTAATTAAGTAAGGATAGCATGCAATAAACACACAAACCTCATTGATTGTTACACATGCAATGTGCTTTTATTAGAGCTTAACCTGAGATAATAATCCAGAGCCAGGGTCAATGTTTAACTGAGGTTTATCAGGTTTAACAAAGGACAATAAAATGAATAAGTAATTCAAAGAACTGCAGGAAATTAGAAAAACACTAAGATAAATATCCACCTGTAACAAACTGGGAAAAAGAAATAGCTTGAGTGTTCTAACAGTGAAGTTGCAGAAAGACTTTGGGTCATGACAGTTGGTCATGAAATGGTGGCTCATGATTTCCTCCCAGTTTTGAGAATAGACACAAAATCACAAAGCTTTTTCATTCGATTGAATACATCATTGTAAATCAACATAGCTCTCAGAGATGCAGGCTTTCAAACACTGATGAACAAGCTGGAGCAAGCCGGATGGTCCCTCTCCTCTTTAGTTTTGGAAAGCGTGGCGTCATACTTTCCAAAAAGGATTTCAAATTTCAATTTGTCTGACCATAGAACAGTTTTTCCATTTTTAAACAAGCTTCAGCCCAAGAAGATGGTGGCGTTTCTGGATCATGTTCACCCATGGCTTCTTCTTATTGGATACATCGGGCATCCAATATTGATGTTCGGATTTTCAGAATCTTTTGATTATATTATGTACTGTAGATGATGATATGTTTAAAGTCTTCACAATTGTATATCCATTATTGATTTGGATGAAATCTATCTCAGCTGACACTCGGCGAAGGTGGGGTACACGCTGAACTGTCTGCCAGACCATTGCAGTGCCAACACACACACAACCATTCACATTCAAACCTAGGTGGAGAGCATGCATATCCCCACTCAGAAACGCCCTCACCGTGCCCAGGACCTTCTTGCTGAGCTAACCATTACACCACAGTGTAACAGTATTCAGTACACCTACAGTATTGTGAAATTGTTCCACAAATGCAGTTTTTTGCAGATTGGTGAACCTCTGATGTCTTGACACTTTTTTTTATACCCAATTATGTTACTCTCCTGTTGCCAATTAACCAAATTAGTTGCAAAATGTTCGTCCAGCTGTTTCGTACTACATTTTAGTAACACTTACTTTGCAGCTCAACTTTCTTGTTCTGAATGTGCTAATATTTTTCATGAAATAGTAAAATGTCCCACTTTCAAAGTGTGATATGTTTTCTATATTCTGTTGTAAATAAAATATGGGTTTATGAGATTTGCAAATCACTGCTTTCTGTTTCTATTTACGTTACACAGTGTCCCAACTTTTTTGGAATTGGGGTGGTAATTTAACCATACTAAGATCCTCTTCAAATTCTTTCTTGCTCACTCACTCACTCACTCACTCACTCACTCACTCATTTGCCGAACCGGTTAATCCTACTACTAGAGGCTGTGCCTATCTCAGCCATCACTGGGCAAAGGCGAGGTACACCTTGACCAACTCTCCAGACAATTGCAGGGCCAACACACACACAAGCATTCACAATTGCATTCACACCCAAGAACAGTTTGTTAATAAACTTAATGTGCATGCCATTGCACTGAGGGAGGAAACCAGAGTGTCTTGAGGAAACCCATGCAAGCACTGGAAGAACATGCAAACTCCACAGAGAAATTCCCAAGCCCGGGAACCAGGACCTTCTTGCTGTGAGGCGGACATGCCTACCACTACACCACCGTGCCACCCAGATTAACACTGTACGTGAAAATCAATTTTTTTTTTTATATACCACAAGCAACTGAAAATGTGTCTACTTAATGTATAAGTATCAAAGGTCCACTAAGAGTAAGATAAAAGAAGAATAAGCAGAATTTGCTAAGCACAAATAGCACAAAATGGTCAATATAATTAGTGAGCAGTAGGTTCATGTACCATCTGGACCATTTCCCTCAAGGACAAAACAAAGGAGGGAGTTATTGAGAAAGTGTGTGTGTGTGTGTGTGTGTGTGTGTGTGTTCGGACCATAACAGATGTTGTGCCATGAGATCAAATAAATAAAGTCCAACAGGAGACTGACAACTGTGACATCACACCCTCTTCAGGCATGTAGACACACACCTTCCTTCTAACACACAACATGCCCAAGCTTTTGCTTCGCATATACAATATGTGTGTGAGAGAATGATAGCATCCCTTCTTAAATTTGCTTTTCATCCTCACTTTCCTCACTGAGTTCTATCTATCCAATCTAATACTGACCTCACATCTGCTCAATGTGTGGCATAAATTTAGATATGATGGAAGGGAGAAAAAACACATCAGTCAAAAAAAACACTTTCACTACCCAAGGCAGTTGTAGCTTGCACTGATGAAAGCGCTGAGAACCCATATTTATTTATAGAAAAGACCAGATGGCGGCAGCTGCTAAAAATCTTTTTTGTTGTTGCAAAAAAACTGGTATAACAGTTGTGGCTCCATTGTTTAAAACGCATCGGTGTTTTGGCTACATGTGGAATATGTCATCAGCAAATACTGTATGTCCTTCTCTACAAAAGGTCTTTGTTTTTTCCACCAAATCCATACAATCATCTTCTTCCACCTTCATTCAGTAATGTCTGAATATCCTTGTGGACCTTCACACAGACTTAACAATGCAGTAAACTAAAGTCTCCTACAGAAGCAATCCGATCAATGACTTACAGTAGTAAAACGGCTGTACTTAAATAATTCACAGCTCCTGTAATCTAAGCATATAGACTTGAGGAAACATAATAAGACTCTTGCTATTTTAAGGCTCTCAACAGTCTGGCAGTCTGAATCCTGCTGTGATAATCAAGTGTAAATTGCTTTAGTAGGTATCAAGAGAGTTTCACTTAAATTCATTGATACCGAATTTACCTCATTCGTTTTAACACTTCAGAAAGACACTGAGAAGAACTGAAAGAAATCAAGTACACGTTAGTGACAGGCTGAGTCACACACCCTTCTCACCTACTACTCCTTGATCTACAGCCCCAACTCACAGACACACACACACACACACACACACACACACACAGTCTCGTTTCCATAACTTGTGGGGACAATACATAGACTTGCATT
>JAQMYF010000010.1:3184275-3194901 GCA_030014195.1 Neosilurus mollespiculum | reverse complement strand
TGGGGACTTGTGGTTTGTCCCCATAAGGAAGCCAAGTCCCCATAATGTGACTGTGTAAACAGATTTATGTCCCCGCACTGAGATGAATAGCTAGACCACACACACACACACACACACACACACACACACAAGGTCATTATATGACTTTTCACTAATTACATCTGATATGTGGTGAGGAACAAATAGACCTATGAATGATTGCTGTCACACAACTGTGTGTTTGCTGGGAGTTGTCTTACATTGATACAGTTTTCAAGATGAACACACACACATTTTAGCAACACACACACACACACACACACACACACACACACACACACACACACACACACACACACATACACACACTCCATTGAGTGAAACAAAGTATTTGGGATACTAACACCATATGGTGCTTATTGAGATTATTTAAACAAAATATGAAACTAAAAAAAGAAAGCTGCTGGCTTTGGGCAACATCTATTCTGGCTCAGTGCTTGGGTTGCAATTGTATTAATAAACTGAAAAGAACTGAAGTGGACCCTGTTTCAAATGTAAAACTTTTTGTTTCATCTTCATCATCATCATCATCATCAGTTGACCCAAACAGTTAATTTAATGTAGTGGCTCATGGATGGCTAACCATTTTCTTTATACCCATCCGGACACTTTTATTTTATTTTAGTTATTATTATTTTTTTTTAAATTACCTCTGGATTTAACACATCCAAAGTGAGCACACACATGTAAACAGTGAGCACACACACGCGCACGCACGCACGCACGCACGCACTCACCCACTCACACACACACACACACACACACACACACACACACACACACACACACACACACACTCAGAACTACACATTGGGGGCATCTGGAAAGCAGTTGGGGGTTAGGTGCCTTCCTCAAGGTTGCTTCAGCCATGAATGTGGAGGAAGGGAAGGTGCAGCTCACTCCCCTCACCACCACACATTTTTTATGCTGCTTCGGGAATCAAACCAGCAACCTTTAGGTCCCAAACCCACTTCTCTAACTATTACGCCATGGCTGCCCCCTGTCTTACTGTTCTTAAGAGGTCCTATACTTATTTATCTCATCCTCACTCATTTGGTCATAGGGAGGAGGATCTCAGATAACACTAGGCGGTGTACACCCTGAACAGCTTGCCAGACCATTGCAGTTCCAACCCTTCACACTCACACTTACACCTAGGGTCAATTTGGAACAGCCAATAAGCCTAATGTGCATGTCTTTGGCCAGTGGGAGGAAACAAGAGTACTTGGAGGAAACCCCCTGGCAAGCATGTGGAGAACACGTAAATTCCACACTGAAATGTCTGAGCCAAGGACTCAAACCCAGGACCCTCTTGCTGTGAGGCAGACATACTTATTCATGCAACTAATTTAATCCTAACCACAGTATCTTTATTTATTTGTTAGTTTTTCTTAAAACTATCAGCTATCCTATGTATGTCGGTACATTTGGTCCCCACGTAGATTTGAAGTCATATGCACACACATACAAGCACATTCATTAGGAGCCATGGCTATAGGCATTAAAAATTTAGGTTCTCATTTAGCTGATGATTACACCAAGGAATAGAGAAAGAACTAGGTGAGAGAGAACAAATGATCTTTTTGTTTTGTTCCTCTCCTTTCAGCTAAATTAAAAATGAATGTCTTAAAGCAATGGTCTACTGAGATCTTTCTCTTGGTCTCTGTGCCTCTCTTTCAAATCTCTCTCAGTCTTCTCTCACTACTCCGAACTATCTATGCTTACACCACCATAGATTGTTCAGACAATATGACAAAAAAAGGAGTAACAAACAGCTGATGTCAAATCAGTAGGACTCAAACCCAGTACAGGAATTATGCAGAATGAATTATGCATCCATTTGATTTTGAGTCCAAAAGCAAATTTATTCATTCCTTCATTTTCTAAGTCGCTAATTAGGGTCACGGGGAGGCTGACGCCCATCTCAGCCAACTCTGGCCAAAGGTAGGGTACACCCTAAACAGCTTGCAGGCCATTGCAGGACCAACATATACACAACCATTCACACTCACACTCACACCTAGGGGTGATTTAGAACAGCCAATTAGTACCTACTACTGTGCATGATTTTGGACTGTGAGAGGAAACTGGAATACCCGGAGGAAATCCACGCAAGCATGGGGAGAACATGCAAACTCCACACTGAAATGCCTGAGCCTAGAAATCGAACCCAGGCATTTTTAATGTGAGGCGGACGTGCTAACCACTGCGCCACCACCGTGTTTAACTGTTACACACTTTTAATTAATAAAGACAATTAGAGAGATTAGTTAAACTAATTATTTCATTTAATTTCACACACACACACACACACACACACACACACACAATCACAGGACACAGTATGATTCCCTTCATGCATTCATTCATTTATTTTCCAAATGAAATAATTTTAATCCTACTAGGGTCATGGGGAGGCAGGAGCCTATCACAGCTGACACTGGGTGAAAGCAAGGTACACCCTGAACAGGTCACCAGCTAATAGCAGAGCCAACACCCCCACAACCAATCACACAATAACACTCACACCTAGGGACAATTTGGAATAGCCAATTTGCCTAATGTGCATCTTTGGCCAATGGGAAGAAACTGGAGCACCCAGAGGAAACCCATGCAAGCACAAGAAGAGCATGCAAAATCCACACAGAAAGTCCCTCTCTGAGTCCAGGACTCAAACCCTGGACCTTCTTGGTGTGAGGCAGACGTGCTAACCACTATGCCGCCATTCCACCTCACTATATGTCGTTTCTGTAAATATTACTAGCCTTACACTTATACAGTTTTCAAGATGCACACTCATGTATCTTGCAGATGCATAAAATCTTGGTTCGTCAGGATAATAAACTGCATGTTAATCTTCTACAGAAATACACATCTGAATAGTAATAATGTTTTCATATTCTCAGCTTCAGGCAGTGTTGCAAAACCTTGATGTGTCTGTGCACTAGATGAAGAGGGGCTATTTTATTTATTGGTTATGCCTGCCACGTTTTACCACACAGTGTTATTGTGCCCCTTTATGGCGAAGTAGCACAAAGGTGCCCTGTACAGCTTGATTTTGCATTCAGAGAGTTTCAGCTCTCCCATGTTTTTGGGGGGCACTGGGGTCTCTAAGACTACCCTTAGCTACATTCTTGTTTAGAGAACAGGATTTTAGGGTCCATCTCTAGCACACTGCTATGCAGCATATCAAGCAGCTACCAGTCTGCATTTACTCTTCTGATTCCAGTACTTGGCATTCTGTGCTGAGTGTTCTGAAACCCTGGGAGAACATTAGGAAATAAAGAAGAAAATCCTAAAAGAGAATTATATTAGGTTTGCTTTTTCTCATTTAAAAAAAAACAGCAACTGGGATCAATAAGCTGTAACATGCTGACGACAAGTGAAATGCACCATACGGTTCATTAAGCTTTTCAGAACCGCTGTAGAAACTCTCCATTTGTACCCTTTTGCCCTTTTTCTTGCAAGATATGAGGGTGCAAATAGAATTTCAGGTCTATCTGTTTTATTGTCGGGGTCATCTGAGACTTATGGATAGGGGACTGTGCCTTTTTAGAGTGTATGGTTTCCTAGAGAACTTCAAAAAGCCCTAAAATATCTGTTCACCATGATTTTTTAACATACAAATAGGCAAAATATGTTGGGTCAAGTAGGCATACAAGGGATTGGTCTCTGACTGTAGGTATAAATAAAACCTAAAACATTATCCATCCGCTTTCATCAAACACAGTTCAAGATATGAAAATGACAAACATATTAATATGATACAGTAGTGTGCAGTGAAGGTTATACACCACTACTTTTGTTTAAAAGGCTCCTAATAAAAAGAAGTAAAAAAAATTACTTCTTTAGAATTTTGGGGTGAAAATGTATTGGACTTTAATTGAACTTCAAACCAGAAGAAACCGAAGAAATGAAAAGATATGTGAACACTATGGCTGAAAGGTTAAATGCTGTAATCAAAGTAAAGGGTGGCCACACAATCATCACTGCATCACTGTATTTTTTTATTTCTTCACTCGCTAAACCATTCCATATGGTTTGAAGTTAATTCATGCTATGCAAAAGTAAAAAAAAAAAAATTGTGACACCTTTCAATTTTTCTGAAAAATTGGTATTTTCAGTGTTTTTGATAATTAGGCATACTTTTACCTCAATATACTTGTCAGAATTATTATTTTATTGGTTCTATTTGCCTCCAATAGCATTGTTCAATACATTTTCACCAAGAAATTATAACGAATTATGCCTAGTATGAGTACCAGGCTTATGTGGAATTCAACATAATTTTAAAGAAGACTTTGGTCTTGGAGTGGGTACAGAGTCTATTCCAGAAATATGCCTGGATATGAGGTGATTCCTTGGATGGCACACTTCACAGCAGCCAATCCACCAACTGGCATGCTTTCCTGAGGTGGGAGGAAACCACAGAATCCAGAGAAAAGCCTTATGAAGGGAATATGTAACACAGGCAGTAACCTAAGCTGTGGAATGTAACACTACCTGCTGCACCAATGTCCATCCTGATGGAGGTTTATTTATCCTAGCAAGTTATAATCCTCACAAGCGTTGATGTTAGTACTTGAAGAGAAATACTAAACACAAAAGGTTTTCCTCAAATATGAGTGGAAATGTGCATGTGTAGCTGTTGGGGAGTAATTAGCTACAAGTAGTGACCACTCACTTAACTGCACTTTTATGTAATGTATCAATAGCTTCTTTATTAAGTAACAGTGTAGTGCAAGGGATCCTACACCACATTTTCCCTGTTCAAATAAGCAGTTCAACATTTTTTTTTCTAAATTTAGTTATTATATCCACTCAAAACTCAAAAATTCTTGCAAATAATGCCTCTCTGACCAGTTTCCTCCTTGCGCATCCACATCCTGTTTGGAGGGATGATCTGGTCAGGGAAGGGTTCTGGTACTACCTAACAATTTCTTGATAATGGACTTCACGGTGCTCCTATCAATTCATAATGGCCTTAAAAATGTTTTTTTATTCATCTGCTGAGTCTGCCTACTGAGACCTTTTGACAGTGCCTTGCCACCTATAGTTCCAGTTCCATACTTCCAGGTACTGGCAATCTCCAGAAATAGCTGTTTTTTTGTTTTGTTTGTTTGTTTGTGTTCCTAAACTAATTGAAAATTGAAGCCAGTTATCTTATTTTGCTATGGAGAAAATTATTGGTTACACCTTATTAAGTTTACAAGTATTAAAGGAGAGGCGATCCTTTAACCATCTAAGTATTTGTTTATTTTTCTTAACTGGTGCTATTTTATCTTTTAATAGGCCATTATAATATTGCATTGTGTGTGTGTGTGTGTGTGTGTGTGTGTGTGTGTGTGTGTGTGTGTGTGTGTGTGTGTGTGTGTGTGTGTGTGTGTGCGTTCAATTCAGGCTTCAAAGAAACAAAATGTGAATGTTTTAAAGGGGGGATGCCTTTCCATATCTACTGTAATTACTTTATTAAAATAAACGTTTGGTTGCAGCTTAGCTTTTTTACATTTCGAGTGACTTGGATCTTGACATATCTTGACAATGTAGCTTTTCCAACTTCCCTTGTAATCACTTATAGGTCAATACAATTCATGAGTAAAAATGTTGCACTGTATTTTGTACTGTAACTCTAAGAAAACATCACTCAGTAATAAATTAGTCATTGGATAGATAAATATACAGAGATAAATCTTCATTAAAGATCTGGTTAATTGATTAAAAAAGAAAAGAAGCGCTCTCTCTCTCTCTCTCTGTGTGTGTGTGTGTGCGTGTGTGTGTGTGTGTGTGTGTGTGTGTGTGTGTGTGTGTGAGAGAGAGAGAGAGAGAGAGAGAGAGAGAGAGAGAGAGATTAAATAAGAAATACTGAAGGAACAGGAAAGAAAAGTTGAGACATGCAAAAAACTTATTAGACAAATGTTCATCTTGTATGGTTCTTTTTAGGAAAAATTTCATATGTCTTGATCCAGTCAGGTCATCGTCATAAGCACATCGTCCATCACTGCCACACCCAGAGACATAGTGTCGTTCTAGGATCTGTTGCCTGGAAACGGGAGCTGATTGAGTTTTGGCGTGTGTGTGTGTGTGTGTGTGTGTGTGTGTGTGTGTGTGAGAGAGAGAGAGAGAGAGAGAGGCGGAAAGGTGTTTAGCATGTCCACCTCACAAAAAGGTCCTGTGTTTTAATCCTGGGGTCAGCAAGGGTGTTTCTGTGTGGAGTTTACACGTCCTTCCCCTGCTTGCATGGGTTTCCTCCAGGTATTCTGGTTTTCTCCCACCGTCCACAGCCATGGACCTTAGACTAATTGGCTGTTCCAAATTGCTCAAATTTACCAAATTGGTTTGAGTGTGACTGACAGTGTGTGTGGGTGCTGGCCCTGCGATGGTCTGACGAGTTATTCATAGTGTACCCCACCTTTGCCCAGAGCGAAACTAGTAGGCGGGGATTTGAACACATAATCCGTCGATCATGAGCCCAGCATCCTAACCATTACACCACAGGATCCCCATTTAAGTTACATAGCAAATTTTAATTCATTTAATGTTAAAATGAAGCTATTTTAATTTGGTGTTGTTCTTTTGACTTGAATGTTTGTATGGGTAGAACTGTATATATACATACATACTGTGTGTGTGTGTGTGTGTGTGTGTGTGTGTGTGTGTGTGTGTGTGTGTGTGTGTGTGTGTGTGTGAGAGTGTGTGTTGGTAAAGTTCAATGTGTTCCCCCTACTGTGGAGCAGTGATATGAGTGTTAATAACCCTAATCAAACCTGACAGACACTAAAGGGTTCTCCTGACTCCTAGGGTCTTTTGCAGTCTTTGTGCAGAATAACACACCTTTCCATCTCTCTTCTTTTTCACTCTCACACACTAGCCAAAAGTGAAGCTGCATGAGTATGCAATATAATATTTTCCAAATACATAATAACTACAGACAGATCAGTGAGCCTGTAGATAGTTGGATATATATATATATATATATATATATATAATTCAGATATGTTGATATAAATGTGTAATAAAACTTTGCCACACTCACATTCTCATATTAATTAACGTCATAATTATTCATTTAGAAATAAAGTTGGTACCTGTTGTTAAACTTTCCTGGCATGAGCATAAGCAGATCCCAATCATCATATCATCACTTATTTAACATTCTACAACTCATTCATTAAATAACTATCAGTTTAATGTAGATTTAGCTTTTTTTACTGCTGTTCAGTTTTAATTTTAATTTAACTTTATAAACCCTTCATATTGTCTAGTAATGCTCTCCCTAACCAATCTAATCCCAATTAAAATTATAGACAGTTTACCATGACTTCATCTAATCTGACCATAACTCAGTGATCTTTCGCTACCACATGATAAGGCACACTGCAATTTTATTCATATTGGTTTCATATTCATTCATTCATTTTCTGAAGCGCTTAATCCTAATTAGGATCGCAGGGAGGGTGGGCCCATCTCAGCCGACTCTGGGCGAGGGCGGGGTGCACCCTGGACAGCTCGCCACGCCATCGCAGGGCATAATCCCAAGATTATTGATGAATTATTAATGGTGAAATGCGTTTTGATTTTATTCAGCATTTTAAGCGTATCTGTTCATAGTCATTTTTTCCTTCAGGTTAATTTTAATTCCTTCACCTATAAAAGTTGTACCTCACAAAAACCTACATTAAGTTGACACTCAGGCATGCTGATGGCTCTCAAAGATGTTTAGCTCTCAGGAGAACGCGGGACGATATAAATTCCATCCATGTGCTTAATATACATACATCATGCAGATTGTTAGACATGGTTAGGCTGCACTTTCTGCTGCAACTAATGGCCTGCCAAAAGGCATGAGCTGGTGATTTTTTAAAATAAATATTATTCACTGTGTAATTGGATGAGTGTGATATTATTTCTCACTTCTTTAAATTTTAGTTCATGAATTTAACTTGCAAAGTTTGAAAGATTAGACAAAATGTTGTTGTTTACAAAAATTTATTCATACAAATCTTACAACACCTTATTTTTTGACATTTATACTGGTGATCTCTTTTGCAGTTCCCATGTTTTATAATCTACTATTTATCCACACAAGAAATAGATTTATTTATTTAAGTTTCATCTAAAGTAAGGCTTCGGGCGCTCTCAAACATTACAGACAGGATGAGTTTCAGAAGTATGAGTGTCATATGACTTCTACTTGGCTATCAATCAAACACTATGCTAACACAAAGAACAGGAAATGGGGCAGGAGGTCAAACCAAAGAGTGTGGGGCAGGTGACAACTGAAAGAAAATCGTGAGATCCAGTGAAATGGAAAGAGTGTGAGCAGGTGATGTGCAGCATTGAAGGGCCACTAACGTGCCATCTGAGATTGGTGGCCATTTTTAAAGTCGAAGCAAAGGCACCCGAGCTGCAAGCTGCCCTCCTGTGTCACAAAGCCTGCAGGAGAATGCATAATTAAACAAACATTGATTTCACGCTCACACACCCTCTTCCTTACACATTCACACAAACATTCACTGCAGCTTTGAGTAGGTGTGCATTAGGTAACTTAATCCTAAAATGTATTCTATTCATTCTTATCTTGTTGCATACATAAACATTAACATGAGCAAACGGACTGTGGTATGGTAAGCAATTAGGATTGCACACAGCATCATACAGCTGTGAGATCCTTTTTAGGGCTATGAACATTTGATACTACAGAAAAAACACAAACAGGAAATTCCCAGAAATCCCAAATCATGTCTCCACACACACACACACACACACACACACACACACACACACACACACACACATACACACACACATACACACACACATACACACACACACACACACACAAACCAGTAAGAAGAATACAGGGAGAGATGAACATGGCAGATATGTGGCATTAATAAGAGCAGATTTCAGGGTCCATTTTGTCAGGAAGGGTAGACTTTAATCCGTTATTCTAAAAGTGCCAGTGTGTTTTTCCAACAGGAGAATAAAAATATGAATTTACATACAGAATAAATGAATAGAAAAATGCCAGATCTAGTTTTCTACAACACAAATTCATTAGAAACATTTTACACACACACATTTATACTGAACAACTATAAAAGCTGAACTGTACGCTTGTAATATGTAAATGAGTAAACATATTCACAAGCTCCTGCTCTCAAGATGCAGGAGCGGTGAAGAAGAACAGCTAGGAAAATAGTAGATAAGGTGCTTGGATGTTCTTTTACAGAAATGGGGATGGGTGTGTGGTAGCCAGAGAAAGAAGCATAGCTGAGGAGGCAGCTACTCTACAACTGTGTTTTGGAAAGTGTGTCATGCTACTTCATGAAGGAAACCGAAGATCTATTTTCAGATCAATCATCTGAAGTGAGAACATAGCACAGTGTGAAAGTTAACATCTTTATCAAATAGAGTGTGAACATTTGAGAAAGTAAAGGTGGTGGCTTGAGGAATTTAAGCTCTAGATGGCGGAGGGGGAGAATGTCAGTGGAGAAAGAAGGAAGAGTGAGAGGCACTGTTTCCAAAAAGTAAAAGGCTAAGGTATATGGACCAGAGCCACAAAGCCACTCACCGCGAGACTGGAAGGGAACTGCTTCAGCCAGTTCCTCATAAATGCCTCAAACTCATTCCCATCTGGAAGTGCCCCAATGTCTATGTCTTGTAGAAATTGGTGCAAATCTAAGTCTTCAGGGCTGTTGTAAATAAAGAAGACTGACTGCTTAATTTCAAGTTCCAACAAATAAAGAAGAGAGGTAACATTCAGTGCAATGATTGTCTTTAAGACAAATTTATTTACTCATACTGATCATGATATATTTAAAAGACAAAATACTGGAAGCATACCCTCCAAGTGCACATATACACTTTGTTATGATCTAATAAATAAATAAATATAGATTATATTTGGTCAGATTAAATGATTGGTCCACACAATGGTGTGTTGCGCTCTCAAGAGCTTCAGTACAAAAGAAAGAAAGAAAGAAAGAAAGAAAACAGTGTCATTATCAAAATATCCATTTCAGCGTCTTTACTTCATACATAAAATACATGTTTTAATCAAACAAACAGCGGAGGATAAATCGCTCTCTCTTCAGCTCAACACTCTTGACTGACCCGGGACAGCACACAGCAGGATGGATTAAGCGGCTGTAGAGGTGTTTGTGTGTTTCGAAAGCGCTAAAAATAGGCGAATCGTCGTCCTTTGGTTCTAACTCTCTGTCTGTACCTTTTGCCGAGGACCGCGGCCAGATATTTCCGCACGGCCATTTGCTTCCGGTAGCGGCTGTAACTGTCAGTGAACACGCCGTCCGCGTGGCGCTTCGCCAGGGCTTCTGCCTCATCCATAGCACCGCCTCCTCTGAGAGAGAGAGAGAGAGAGAGAGAGAGAGAGACCCGAAACGAAGGTACGCTGGTGTTACTCTTCGCTTCCTAATTAAAGAACTTCATGATATGAAACAGGTTCAATTAATTTATGATTAAGAACACACACACACACACACACACACACCACACACACACACACACACACACACACACACACACACACACACTGTCTCTCTCTCTCTCTCTCTCTCTCTCTCTCAC
>JAQMYF010000010.1:3152699-3174381 GCA_030014195.1 Neosilurus mollespiculum | reverse complement strand
TCTCACCACAGACAGTGAGAGACATGGCCAGCATTTGATAACCCAGTTAGCTGCACTGGGGGACAGCAGTGAGAACCTGTTGATAGTGGGGCCTGAACCCCCGACCTTGGGATCAGTAATCCAGCACCCTACCACCGGGCCACCACTGCCCCAGCATTTGTATAAGGGTGCCTAAAATTTGTGCACAGTACTATATTCCTATTTTTTTTATTTTCCAGTTCTGATATATTTATTAAATCTCCCTGAGGTTATTTCAGTAAATCATCCCATCACATGGGTGAGTCTGAATGGAGTTTACAGCTTATTAACTGTGGGCTCTTTAATCAATGGAAATAAAGAAACATAAAAAAAAAACAGTCAGTGTTACAGTTGCGGTGCTTCCGCTCGAACCCAGGGTTTGCAGACCAGTAAACAGACTTTGTTTCTGTTTCACTTGTCTGTGGTCAGGTGACTGAGGGGGGAGGAGGGGAGGGGGAAGCGGCGCACTCCGCTGTAGTGTTTGGAAGCGTCGGCTCTTCTGAAGTGTCCCGTGAGCGCTACAAAGCAAAATAAAAGTCTGGACAAAACGGCGAAATGTTGCAAGCTCAAATCACTAAACTGACAGTGAGCGATGTGAGGTTTCCCACATCTCTGGAGCAGCATGGATCAGACGCCATGGTGTGTATAAACAATACATTTCAGCAACACTTTTGCAGCCGGTTTAACCCGAAATAACTTATTTTATCCCGTTTTATTATGAAGTCAGGCATTATTACCTGCATGTGTTCACTGTAATCAAGTAAGATTTTAAGCGAGTTTAATGTTTACTCTCTGAAATAAGATCTATATAACATAGATAGTAGAACTACACCGCGTTTAACCCTCTCTCTCTGTGTGTGTGTGTGTGTGTGTGTGTGTCACATGATGTCACCTGTTTCAGCACACAGACCCAGACTATTCTGCAGTTTATGTTGTGCTCGACACAGACACTAGTCTGAAGGGGTTTGGTTTGACCTTCACTGTGGGAAGAGGCACTGAAATCGGTGAGATTCAGTAATAAAATATAAGAAATCACCCTGCCTTCACTGCCTAAATGTGAACTGGGGTATTGTGGCAGATTGTTTCCTGTTTCTGTAACTGTATCAAAGCGCCACCACGTGGTAATATTTCTTTCCTCACTCAAGCACAGGGAGAACATGCAAACTTCACACAGAAATGCTTCACACAGAAATGGTTAGAGAAGAAAAAGAAAAAAAAATATGTTTTGGAATGGCCAAGTTAAATTCCTGGCTTTAATTCAGTAGAAACGTTGTGTGAGCAAACTCACCAACATATCAACGTCCAAGCTGCTCTGTATGGTGGAACTGGATAAAATTCCTCCAGTTTATTTGCAGTTATTGCTGCACAAGATGATCATACCAGATACTGAAATAAAAGATTGCTACTCAGAGATATGTAACACTGGATTGAGTATTAAACTTTAGGACACAGAGAGAATGTGCAAAGAAAGTTCACACAGACTTTAAGCAAGCCCATTCATTCTTAATCCTGCGCGGGTCACAGGGAGGCGGCAGAGTCTCAGTCGACTCTGGGCGAAAATGGGGTTCACCCTGAACAGCTTGTCAGTCCATTGCAGGACCAGCACACACAACCATTGAAACTTACACCTAGGGGAAATAGAAAATATCTAATTAGCCTAATGTGCATGTCTCCTGGATCAAAGCCACACAAGCACAGAGAGAACATGCAAACCCTACAGGGACACACCTTCACCGAGGTCCACCAGGACTCGAACACAGGACATACTAACCACTATGCACCATTCCGCCCACACTATTATTATTATTATTATTATTATTATTATGCATTCTAAATTTCAAAGCCTGAAAAGGTAATCTTAGGCACTTCTTTGTAATACCAGGATTCTTGAACTCAGGTATTATTTTGTCCCTGTGCAGTTGTGTGTGCAGTAAAGACCTTGTCAACTTTGGTGATTGGAAAAACACTGGAGAAGATAGTAAGTGACTTTAGAGGATTCTACAGACTCCTGGCAAATGATGGGCAACTGAGATGGGTAAGTTACCAAGCACGTGTAAGCATGTGGATAGTTAAACTCACATTTACTGATTTCACCTTGTGCCAGATTGGTCCAGAGAAGGGGGTCATCCAGCTGGCAACGGCCGCCATTCTTAATGCTGTATGGGATATGTGGGCACATGCAGAGGGCAAGGTGAAGGTTTTACTTGTGCAGTTTATGCGAAAGCCTGTTGCAGATATCTTACACAGTATGATAACAATTGTAAAATACAAATAAATAAAAAATAAAAAAATCTGATTAAATGACAGTAAATTTAAATATCTGTAGCATACATTTATTACATCAGGTGTAAATATTTAGCATGTTTTGCATCATGTAATTATTATGTATATTTTATTTATTTATTTTTTTACAGCCCCTTTGGAAACTCCTTGTGGACATGGTAAGATCATATTTAACATTAGTCTTTAGGATATCAATTCTGTCACTGTGTGGCAGCCTTCGTTTTGTAACTGTATTGGATCCTGGAAGAAGGTTAAGAGAAGTGTGTGTGTGTGTGTGTGTGTGTGTGTGTGTGTGTGTGTGTGTGTGTGTGTTTTCACAGGACCCAAGGCAGCTTATCCGCTGTATAGATTTCACTTACATCACTGATGCCCTCACTGAACAGGAAGCATTAGGTGAGGTCATTATTATTAAATGATGTTTACCAAGAACTTTTTGGCTCATGAATCTCTCTCTCTCTCTCTCTCTCTATCTCTCTATCTATAGATATCCTGGAAAAGGCCAACAAGGGAAAGCAGCAGAGAGGTAGGAATCTCTTGTTCTGAGATTTGGATATAACAGACATTTAATGGAAGCTGCCTAACACAATCATGGGTAACTTACGAGGGAATAGTGGTTCAGTGGTTAGCACTGTCGCCTCACCATGAGAATATTCATGGTCTGAATCTCGGCCAGGGGCCTTCCTCATTGTGGCTGTATGAGTTTCCTTCGGGTATCCTGGTTTCCTCCCACAATCCAAAGACAACCGGCTACTCTAAATTGCCCATTAGGAAGAATGGTCGATTGTGTCTCTATTAGACCTGCAATAGACTAGCAACCTTTTAGGGGTGTACCATGCCTTTTGCCCCAAAGTCAGCTGCGATTGACCACAGCTTCTGATGGTTAACCCTGATGGTTAAGTGACAGAAAATGGTTGGATGGGTAAAGAAATAGAACCAGACATCACACATTCATAATGTTGCATTCCTAGCCTAGTGAGAAAAAAAATGACCTCAGGTGGAATAGTCATTCATTTCAGAATTCCAAGCTTTCTAAGTTTACATTTGTAATATAAAATGTAATATTTTAATCTGTTTTTGTGTGGCACAGTGGCGGAGTGGTAGCACAGCAAGAAGGTCCTGGGTTCAAGTGTTTGAACCTGGGCTCAGCTGTTTCTGTGTAAAGTCTGTATGTTCTCCCCATGCTTGCATGGGTTTCCTCCGGGTACACCGGTTTTCTCTCACAGTCCAAAGACCTGCCCATCAGGCTAATTGGCTGTTCCAAATTGCCCCTAGGTGTGAGTGGTTGTCTGTGTTGGCCCTGTGATGGTCTAGTGAGCTGTTTAAGGTGTACCCAGTGTCGGCTGAGATAGGCACAGCCTCCCCGCGACCCTGGTAGTAGGATTAAGTGGTTCAGCAAATGAGTAGTGGAGTTGGAAGTTGGAACTTTCTGAGTAAAGTGGGTTGCAGCATAGGCATAAATATTTGGACATGGCTTGTGGTTGCTTGAATGGTTCAGGGTTGTCCAGGATGCTCCATGATATCCTACAAGAGACAACCCAGTAGTGTGCGGTGATATGATGTAGATTAAAATGTGGGAACATTAAGTGGACCTAGTGGTCACACAGCAAAGTTTGTATGTCTAAATTGAATTAAAAAAAAAAAGTCAGTCTGTTACATTTTGCATTCGTTAAGACTTCCCATAACAGCTTACCATACAGACCATACCAAAAAACTATATAAGCAAGTTTCACTAATAATAACATTATGACCCCTTTGATCCATGTAGAGGACCAGATGCTGAAGGAAGGATATCCAGCCTACACCACATCCTGTGCCTGGTTAGGATATTCAGATGAACAGCTCACACAGGTGTGTGTGTGTTTTGATCACTGACTAATGAGAAACACTGCAGAATAAAAATGCAAGTGTGCATATGTATTCAGGTTAATTATGCTTGTGTATGTGTGTGTGTAGCTGTGTTCCGCTGCATTAAGTGAAGGATGGACCAGGTTTAAATTGAAGGTCGGGGCGGACTTGCAGGACGACATTCGCAGATGCAGGCTCATTCGAAACATCATCGGGCCAGAAAAGACGCTGGTAAACTTGAACATTCTAAACCACATATCAGTACAGTAATTCAACCATTTTGCTCATGTTCTGAGCAGGTCTGACTCATGTTGCAAATCTTTTATGGTTGTTTGTTTGCTTAGCAAATAAGTGACCAAATCTGACCACTTTGTTCAGACAGAAGGAAAAAGAAAAATGTATTTTGGTTGGTGTAATATTGTAATGCAGGGATATGCATGCCTTTTGCAGTCAAAGAAATCAATATGGAGAATTCAATATGGAGAATTCACTCTGGTTAATAATTCAGACCTGTCAACCTACTGTGACCTCTCACCTTGAAATTGTGGCGAAATGCCTTGAGTTTGCACAACACACCTTGAGAAATACACGAAAACTGGAAATCACAACACCAAAACAAAGTCTTCTCATGCTCAAGTTTGCATGCACAAGCAATTTTGAAAAAACTAATAATTATTAATTATAATTTTTTTCAAAATTGCTTAAGCATTTGACTTAAATATGTATTGATTTATTATGTGGTATTCAGATGCATTTGATTATTAATTAGCACGTAATTTTATATGCTAATATAAATATACTTTTTTTTTTTACAGAACATCATCACCATCATTTTATTACAGACACTTACTTTATCCATCCGCTTGTACCTAACGTGTCACGACGAGATTAAGCTTTCCATGAGTCTGATGGCTGTGATGAGGGGATGTCGTGTGCCCTCAAGCTGCCTTTGTCGCCCTTGTTCCATGTCTTTTTGTGGACGTCCTCTTGCTTTATAACCTGCCACTCTGGTGTTGTATGCTTGCCTAGCCAGCTGGTTGGGGTCCGTTCTCATCAATTGCCTGAACCATTTAATTCTCTGGTTGTCGAAATAGTGTTTTACTGGTGCCATTCCTACCATTTCTCTGATCTTCTTATTTCTGATCTTGTATCGCCTGGTCTTGCCGCCAGCTCTAGGCAGACATTTCATTTTGCATAAAGTGATATTTTGCTCAAGTCTATTTGTGAGGGTCCACGTTTGACATTGGTAGGTTTGTGTGGAAGTGAAATTTGAAATGATAAGCTTCGCTTTTTTTTCCATAATGATGCTGGTATGATTCAGAAGTGGAGCTAGTTGGTAGTTTACTATATTAGCTATCTGTGTCCTTGTTTCTCTCTCTCTTGAAGCGCCCATCCTCTATGCTGCTTGAGCTGAGTGGCACTGATGCTGGTGGCAAGGTTTCCCAGTGTTCTGCTCACCTTCATTGTTTCAGTATTACTTGAGCTGACTTTCATATTGTTTGCTTCACATGCAGTATTCAGATTGATCGTGTGTTCTTAGAAGGCCTTTACAACTTAATTTATAATACACTGATCGTCAGCAAACAGCAATACATTCAAGGGCTCTGGGTCAGGGTTTGCCTCTTTCATGATCTTGTCCATGTAGATAATGAAGAGAAGGGGAGACAAAACACAGCCTTGCCTGACTCCAGATGTCACTTGAAACCAGTCAATGACGTTGTTTGTCCTTCGAACACAGTTTTTACTGTTTGCATAAAAAGACCTAATAGTGTGTAGAAGTCCTATCACATCATACTCTTCCAGGACTTTCCACAGTTTTACATTGTTGACTCTGTCAAAAGCATTCTCTTGGTCAAGTGAAGACAAGATTCAAGTCGTTGTTATACTCCATGGGTTTTTTGCTAGGTTGACGTAGAGTGAAGATGGCATCCATGCATCCTCTCTTCTTTCTGAAACCCATCCGTGTATTACTCGACAAGGGTTGTACCTTGTTCTTTGTTCTAAGATCTTGGCGTACATTTTTCTGGTGTGACTTAGGAGTGATATGCCTTTGTCATCGAAGTTAAACCCACGCCATCCTTCTTCCCGATTCAGTAATCCTGTACTTTGCCTTTCCCCTGTCCCCCCCCTTCCACGACATGGAAGGGCTGTATTTTGAGGGACTTTATTACAGAAATACTCTTTATTAATTAGGATCTATATATGAAGCATTACTATGAAAGGTTAAAAAGGAAAACTTCTTAAGTAAAGAAAATTCATTCTATAGCGCAAGTCTTTCATGGTTGTGGAGTCGCAGCTGACTTTGGGGGGGGGAAGGTACCACTCTACTATGAGGTGTAAACCTAGAACCTTCTTGCTTGAGCTGACACTTCTAACCACTTTAACTCCATGCTGCAATAAAGAAAAGCTTTAACATCAGAGTTTAACATCATTTCAACATTTTCCCCTTACTGTTCCAATCAATTCATTATACGGGGTGATTGCCCGAAATCCCGAAAAATAAATAAAAAATTAAATAAATAATTCTACATTTCAAAGGTTAACGTTAACTCAAAAAAGGTTAAATATAATAAAATTATTTGATGAATAAAAACAGTTTAATGAAGTTTCATGAAAATAATATCTTTAGCCATTTTTTTTTTACTTTTAATTTACCATTGAAATATGGGGATTTTTTTACATTTATTTATTTGTGGGTCACACTATGTAACCTTAAAAATGTTTTATGTTTTATTGTAGTGATGCTTATGGTTATGCGTTCCTGACCTGCCTTTGTGTTGCCTTTTGCCTGTATTCTTATAAACCGTTTGGTGCCCAGAAATTAAACGATTAAAAAAATCATGTTCAAAAAAACCTTCTTAAGAATGACTTAAATCCAAGTGAAAGTCAGATTTTGTAATTTGTATAGACTGCAGAAACCTCTGCACCAACAAGACGTGCCAGTCTAAACAGAGTCTTTGTGATTTAAATAGTTCAGTGACTTCTGACCTAACTACTTAGATGATTGACGCCAACCAAAGATGGGATGTCAGCGAGGCCATTTCTTGGGTAAGCAAACTCGCAGAGTTCCGTCCACTGTGGATTGAAGAACCCACCTCTCCAGATGACATCCTTGGGCATGCTGCCATCTCAAAGGTAATCAATAAGTGTCAGCATGTGGGGGAAAAGCAATGACAACAGAAGTGCCTGTTATTGTATTCTTAATATGGCATCAGATATACAGTCGGTTATCGTGACATTGATATTCATGTCTGGGTTTCAGGCTCTTGAATCTTTGGGTATTGGAGTTGCCACTGGAGAACAGGTTAGCAAGGATGACTCAACCCTTATACTTTGTGTGAGAACTTCAATAAGAATGAATAATAGTGTGTATTTTTGTGTGTCAGTGCCATAACAGGGTGATGTTTAAGCAGTTTCTGCAAGCTTCTGCCCTGCAGTTTGTTCAGATTGACAGCTGTAGGGTGGGAAGCATCAACGAAAACCTTGCCATCATGTTAATGGCTGCAAAGTTTAAAGGTGAGATGTTAGTGTTTGTTTATTGTTAATGGGTGTCGTTGTTGTTTAGCTCTTAATAGACCTTTGGATCCTAATTGTATTTGTACATCTGAATTTTTATCTATTTGAAGTTCCGGTATGTCCTCATGCTGGTGGAGTGGGACTTTGTGAGCTTGTCCAGCATCTCATTCTCTTTGACTATATTTCAGTGTCAGCCAGCTTGGACAACAGGTGAGTGGAGTCACTATATGAGGGTATAAAGATATGGGCCTAATGTATAAAACTTGTGTAGATTAGGAGGAGATTAGCTAATCAGAGTGTGCAGTTGCTTTTATTATTCATTCAAGAGATTTGTTTCTGATTGGTGGAAAGCCATGAAATAATTATTGGTATTGCGTCATTGCCATAGGATAACTGAATTGTTGCATCATTGCCATCAGAAAAGTAGAATGGTTATTGCAAAACAGGCACACGCCACATAGTAATTTACTTAAAAAAAACATTTTGAATGAATAATAAAACAATTATAAATTTGGCCACGACAGATAACAATCCATTGACCAAATAATTCTTAATATCATACTTCATCTCATTTTATAATTGGTTGATATCTAGTTAACTAGGATAGAATAAATGGCAGTATACGGGATGTTATAAGATTCTTTTGTATTACAACTTTATTTTAATATTGCTTTAGTAATACTGAATTATATGTATGATGTTTGTATAAATAATATCGTACAATGCTAAGCATTGTTTGTACTTTATTAGTCTGGCAGGGCATCGAGTTTTGGAAGCATATCATGGAATTGCGTTCTGAACTATACTCAGCATTGGAGAATCGGTATGGGGCCCAGATACCCCAAGTTTCCTTCAGAGTAAACAAACCGATATTAAAGTGATTTTCCAAATGTAATTGGTAAAATTGCCTTTAACCACACTGGAAAAAAGAATTGTTTTGCTTTTGTTAATAGTAGACATACTAATTGCATTCCAGTATTGATGGCTAGCTGTAAGTCAACATTTTATCTAATGATGAAGTATAATTCCGTTCAGTCTAATAAGGCTCTCTTTTATTGCCTTATGTATTGTTTTGGCTGCTGTTTACAGAAATGAATACACTGAGATGTACAGCTTTAAATTAACTGTTATGGTTAAAAGGCATTTCAAGAATCATGTATTGTTACTTTGTGCACAAGTTTTAGGTCTTATCGGGTCCTAAACATACACTAATGTTGCACATAAACACAGTTTTAGTAGAGCTCCTGCACCCACGTGAGGAAAGCATCATACTTAGGAAACCACAGATTTGATTTTGGATGGATTATACATCCATCTGTTGTCTGTATGCATTGTGAAGCTGATTGGCTGTTGTCTTTGGCAGGAAATGGCGTGCCTACATTTGGGAATGCACACCAAGACTCCGCCCCACACATGAATTAACATCTAAGTCACAGCAAATTAAGTTATTTTTGGCATTGCTCCCACTGATGTAACATTATAGTCTGTGCCTGCAAGGTTTTATTCATAAGACCCCATGGAACATCTTTTTCCCAGTTAACCCTAAATGCTCCAAATCACCATATTACAGTTCACTGAGACAGAACAAGGGAAATACTGCACATTTTGATACTATTGACGATTTTACTGATTCTGCAGAGGTATTTTATGATTTAAAACATTGTGTGCGTGGTCAGGTCCATAAGTATTTAGTCAGTTACTCTTTTAGTAATTTCGCTTCAATTAAAATAAGTAAATAAATAAATATGCATTATGTTTTCGGTATGCCAGCCATCTTTTTACATAGTTCCTCCATTTTCTCAATAATTGGACTAAAACTGGAAAAATGGCTGAGAAGTTTCATAATGGGTGCCAACTTTCCTCATTATTTCATGACAAATTAGGGAGATTAAAAGGACTGTAGTTGATGTTAACTGTTGAATTTGCATTTGGTAGCTGTTCATGAGAACTCTTAATATGCAGTCCAAAAAGGTGCGGACAAAAAAGGAGGTGGTCTCCATTAGACTGAAAAAGCAAAACAAACCCATCAGAAAGACAGTAGAATCCTTACAAATGGCCAAGTCTATAAAAAGTTTATAAAAAGAAGGAATGCCACACAAGTTGTTTGCAGAGAGAAATTGCAGGATAAATTCTGAAGAGCTGTTGTCTCTGTATAGATTCCTAACAACCATTCACACTCATACTCACACCTAGGGGCAAGCTGGAACAGCCAGTTAGACTAATATGCATGTCATTCAACTGTGGGAGGAAACTTAAGTACCCGGAGAAAGCATACTGTAAAAACAACCCAACAATTTCCACAGGCAAAGGAAAGGAATGTTCCAAAATGGCACTTCACCAAAGTGAGCATGCTTTTTACTAAAGGCAAAACTGAAGGCAGAAAGACCCATAGACGTGAAGCAATAGAAAGTGGCTACAGTAAAGAAAAACCTCCCAAGGGAAAAAAACTTGGCATCTGATGTCCATGGCTTGCAGGTGTCAGGTAGTTATTGATGGCAAAGAATTTGCATCCAACCAAAAAAAACAAACAAACAAACAAACAAAAAAAACTAAAATAATAATAATAAATTAAATAAATAAACACATTTATGATTGTTAGTTTGGTAAATTGCTTTTAAGTCTATAAAAAAATGGAGGGACTGTGGCTGTAAAAAAAAAAGGCTGTAATTCCTAAACTGGTAAAGCAATATTTTGATAAACTCTTGAACTAAAACTAAAGGCTACAACTTTGGCAAAAGGACCACTGTCCAAATACTTATGGACATGACGGTACATCTTAATGCGCTGAACAGAAAATCTTTTAGTTAACCCAGATTTAAACATAACACTGTTAAAACGGATTGTAAAATGTAATGTACTGGTTATGTTTTTTAATTCACTCACTGTCATATGTGAAAGGATGTGCGAATATGTGGACCATCTTCATGAGCATTTCAAAAGTCCTCCTGTAATCAGAAATGCACACTACATTCCTCCTAAGGTGAGCCAGTACTTTCAGACAGCAGGCTTGTGACAGGTTATCCACTTAAAATTTACAAAAGCATCTTTAAATTGTTATGCAGAACAGATGGACATCCATGTGTTATTAGCATAATTAGCATTAGCGTTTCTGAGCCGAATAATTAGTTCATGGTTACTTTTAAGCTAAAATTATTTCCTATTAATTAATAAAAGTTTTCAATATTTCAGTCAAGTTCCTGCATTGTTTGTCTCATGGGTGTTTGATTCTCATTAGGATCCTGGATTCTCCTGTGAGATGTTGGAGTCATCAGTGCAGAAGTATCAGTTTCCTCATGGAGAGGTGTGGAGACGCATTTTAGAACAGAGACGTTCACCATTAATCTGAGTAACTGCTGACTAACAAAATAAATAACAATTAACAAAACATCAAATCTTTCATTCTGCCAGATTTTTTATCTAAATTTAGATTTTACCTCCAAGCAAAGTGGAAAATGAAAAAATGAATACTAAATACTGTAAAAAAAATTAATAGTTCTCAATAGAAATGAAATCGTTTGATAACCTTGTTATGAGGGTTATAAGGGATATTCCATTATAACTCATTTCTACTTCTATTTCACAAATTAAACAACACCAATCTTGTTGACTCTGCCTATTTTATTCATTTCAAACCAATATTCATATGAACCAGGGTGACAGACATTTCTGTAATTTATTAACTTAGTTAATTTAGTATACGGCACGGTGGTGTAGAGCTTAGCGCATCCGCCTCACAGTAGGAAAGTCCTGAGTTCGATTCCCGGGCTCAGGCATTTCGGTGCGGATTTGGCACGTTCTCCCCGCGTTTGTATGGGTTTTTTCAGGGTACTCTGGTTTCATCCCTCAATAAAAATACACATTAAGCTAACTGGCTGTTTCAAATTGCCCCTAGGTGTGAGTGTAAATGTTTGTGTGTGTTGCACCGCTAAGCTGTTTATGGTGTTCCCTTCTTTTGACCAGAGTCAGCTGACATAAGTAGAGCCTTCCCATAGTAGTACTAAGCAGTTCAGCAAATGAGTGAGTGAGAAAGAGTAATTTAGCATGTCTCCATGCAGCCCTGTGAACACTCAATCCCATCTGATCGTGGCAGCCAAGCAGGGTTGGGAAACAGTCTGGGAATAGCAAGTGATGTGCAAGAGGCACCAAGGGAAGGCAAAGGCAAACCAACCTCATGTAATATGCCTCAATCAGGAGCACCTGACTCTCAGTAGCAACTGAAGCCTGGAACAGGTATGGCACATGAAGAACTTATATTCAGCTAAACCATTAGTGCTTTAGATATAAAATAAGAACGCCAATTTAAGAACGTATCACAGATAAAGTTTTTGCTAATGACGGAGGGAGAATTACTAAATATTCTGCACTTAACACACTTAGGTACTGGGGAACACAGACATGAACCAAAGAAAAATTGGCGTTTGAAAAAAAAAAAAAGAGTTTAGTAATATGTAATCTTTATTTATTAAACTGCCATCTGCATCTTGATTGTAGGGTATGGATCATAGTCACATATCACAAAATCCTCAGCTCTGAAATCATCAATGCGTTCCACATTGCGAAGGATCTTCAGTTTAGGGAAAGGCCGTGGTTCCCTCTGAAGCTATGAAGGGAAAGAAATTAGAATATAACCCAATATACACTATATGGACAAAAGCTTATGGACACTTGACCATAACACTCGTATGAGTTTCTTGATGGTTGGACTCCAGGTTCCCATTCCTCTTTGCAGTTATAACAAATTTCTCTCTACTGGGAAGGCTCTCCACTAGATTTTGGAGTGTGGGCTGTGGGGATTTGTGATCATTCACTAGAGCATTATTATGGTCTGGCACTGATTTCAGCCAGGGACACCTGGGGCAGTTGGCCTTCTAGTTCATTTCAAATGTGTTCAGTGGGGCTGAGGTCAGTGCTCTGTGCAAGCAACTCACATTCTCCCACTCCAACCTTGGCAAGGCATGTCTTCATGGAGCTCACTGTGTGCACATGGGGAATGTCATGCTAGAACAGGTCTGAGCTCCTGAGTTCTAGTGAAGAGAAATTGTTACTCAACAGTAAACGGAGACATTTTAAACAATTGTGTGCTTTCAAATTTGTGGCACTAACTTTGGGAAGAAGCCACATATAGGTCTGATGGTCACGTGTCCATAAAATTGTGTCCATATGGTGTTTGTGCTAGTACTGTGCAAACACTTTAATATAATACCCATCTCACCTGCACTTTTAGAGGCTCAATGTGGTTGAGGTAGATGTGGGCATCTCCAAGAGTGTGTACAAAATCACCAGGCTGGAGAGAATTTTAAAAAAAAATACTAAATGCAGAACATGCTGTGGAATCTTTATGATGGAGTCATCTGACATTAACATTAGAGTAACACTATAAACAAATCTTTTTTTTTTTTACATAATTATATATGATTTGGCTTTTTATAAGGTTGATTAAAACAATGTGGGCAAAGTTGACAAATTATTCTGAATTACATTTACAGATAAACTGATAGATATTATGCCTTGCTTAACATTTAAGGTAGTGTTTATTGTTATACTCATGAACAACAGACGTGAATGATAATCAGTAAACAGCTACAAAAAATTCTATTTGCAAAAGTAAAAGCAGAATATTAGGCAAAAGGACTTAATAAAGTACACTGATTATGATAAAAAAAAAAAATTATAAAAGTGCAATTAGTTTATATTCATTACAGTTTATATGTGTGTGTTTACCTTGAGTCCTGTGATGTGGGCAATCATGTATGTGAGTAGGGCATAGCTGGCAATGTTAAAGGGGACACCCAGGCCGATGTCTCCTGAACGTTGGTATAACTGACACGAGAGCTCGCCGTCGGAGACATAAAACTGGCACAAAGCATGACAGGGAGGAAGAGCCATCAGGGGAAGGTCTGAAGAGGGGAAGGGGGAAAAAAAAATCACACGTAAAGCAAAAATTCAATGGAATAATGACCTTCAAAATCAGACTAAAGTAATTTTTCTTTTTTAAGCTCTGTATAAATTCATGAGAGAAGAATAAATACTGCCTTGATGAAGTAAATATATATCTAATGGCTAGTCAAAGCAAGTATCCCTGCATCAATAGAATCAAAAAGCACTCCATGTGAAGAGAAGCTACGAATTACTGCATTGCTGTGAACATGGCTGTTTACCAAAGGGAATGCAGAGTGTAACTACTAGAAGGAAATTCATTAATGCGATGTTTAAATCAATTAAACTAACTAAAATATGTTATCAAAGAGCAAGGCAATCTGTTGAATCCCTTTTCTTAGTCAAAAACCCTTCAGCGTCAGCCCTGAACATGAATGTCCAGAACTACAAACAGGCCTTGTTGTGCGACAGAACCAGAGAACAGTGATGGGGCCTGCGACACCCCACAACATCCAGACAAAATGTCAATTTTTTTATTTTATTATTATTTTCTCTGCTAACCACAACATGTACTTGGGGCAGCATGGTGGTGTAGTGATTAAAACATTCACCTTACAGCAAAGAGGTCCTGGGTTCAGCGAGAGCGTTTCTGTGTGGAGTTTGCATGTTCTACCTGTGCTTGTGTGGGTTTCCTCTGGGTACTTCGGTTTCCTCTCACACTCCAAGGATATGCACATTAGGCTAATTGGCTGTTCCAAATGGCCCGTGACTGTGAGTTTTACTGGTTGTGTGTGTGACGAGCTGTTCAGGGTGTACCCTGCCTCCGCCCAGAATCGACTGAGATAGGCTCCAGCCTCCCCATGACCCAAACAGAATTAAATGGTCCATCAAATAAGTGAGTGAGTACATGTGACTGATGTTCATTCTGTAGTGATGACTGACAATTTCTTGATCTTCCTCCCCTTTCTAGTGTTTGCAGAATGTCTGCTGAATTCCCATAAGGCTAATAGAAAGTTGAAGTAAATCATGGCAATGCTTTCACAGGCATTTCTCCATTTTTTTTTTTCCAATTCTATAAGTAGATACAATGGATCCATATCCCCACCGAGGATCACAGAGGAAAAATTGTAGATCTGTACTTACATAGCAAAGTGACCTCAGTATGGCCTTGAAAAAGTAGGTCATGGACATGGTCCTCTGAGCTCATGTGAGTGGGTGTGGAAATTGAGTTATGTTTGAAATATAAAAGTACTATGTCAACATAGTGACCAGTTACCACTTTTAAAGACCTTTGACAAAGTGACCTCAATTTGGCCCTAAAAAATTAGGTCAAGGTCATGGTCCTCAGGACTCATGGGAAAGAGTGCTGGGGCGAACTTGTGTTTAAAATATGAAGGTCCAATGACAAACTGATGATCAATAATCACACAGCCAATTTTGAAAACCAGACCTCAACTTGACCTTGAATAAATAAGTAAAGGTCACAGTCCTCAGAACTCATGGGACAGGGTGTTGAGCTGGGCTTGCGTTTAAAATATGAAGGTGCAGTGACAAACTAATGATCAGTACACAAAGAAATAAATAATGAGTAATCAGTAAGGAAATACTATGCATGGTCAAAGCCTGTACCTTTAGGATTCCAGGCACACATGATGATCCTCCTGTCCTCAGGATTAGACTTGATGGTGTCAATCACTTTCTGCAACTGGTCAACACCTTGGCCAGAGTAATCTGGTAATGAATCAGAAAACAGTGCAGTGGTTAAATGTAGCATTTAATGAAATACACTGTACTTCCTGTTTCACATCCTGTCCACATTGTGGACTTTTTTTTTAACAGAGTGCGTGATGTAACTGTGACATATTCCTGGTCTGGGGTACTGAGGACACAGACAGGCAACTTTTTCCTTATTTATTTACAGATCCAGAACTTGACTATACACCTCATACACTTTTCAGCAGTTTAATCTTTTAATCTGAACTACAATCTGCTTCTAAAGGTTGCATAAATATCCACATCTTTAAAGTAATACTTTTCTGAAGCACCTTTTGATTTTATGACAACGTCTTTGTGGATAGTAATCCCTCAGCATGGAACAACCTTTTCCCACTCTTCCTTACAAAGGTAAGGAAGGATTCTGTCAGATTGCAAGGGCATCTCCTGGGGCAGAGCCTTCTTCTGGTCCCCCCTAATTTCAATTGGATTCAGGTATGGGCTCTGGCTAGGCCATTCCAAAACTTAAATCTTCTTCTGGTGATTCCATTTGTTTAAAACAAGCTGTTTACTGATGATCTGACTGCTAACTGGAGAAGTAGGAGGAATTCTGAAGTGCATAGAGCGGTAGTTTCTGCTCAGATTTAGTCAAACGATGCACAACTGAGAGGAAGGCACTTCACAGTACAAATGGATAATGACCCGAAACATACAGCGAAGCCGACCCAAGAGCTTCAAGGCAAAGACACGGAATTGTCTTAAGTGGTGGAGCCAAGCAACTCAACTGCTTGATTTTTCCCTTAATGAAGACAAAACTGAAGTAGGAAAGACCCACAAACAAGCATCAACTGAAGATGGCTACAGTAAAGGCCTGGTAAAGCTTTTCGAGGGAGGAAACTGAGTACTTGGTGATGTCCTCTGGCTCCAGATTTACGACGGTCACTGACTGCCAAGGGGTTGTTTTCAAGTATTAAAAACAAACCTTATATTTATAATTGTTGGATGCGCTACATAATGAGAAGACCACTTAGTGAAGCTCTACCACTGGCCGAACTATATGTTCCTCCGTCATTATGTCCTGCCACTGTCAAATGACCTAAACTCTATGATAGAAGAGAGACATCCAACCTGCAGAACTTTACACCCTGCTGCGAGTCAGTGTTTTATAAACAGTTTGTCCAGTTACTTTTGAGTCTCCGAAAATGGGATTTTCATTTCAAATCCACTGTTATGGTTTAGAGACTAATCTACAAAAACAGTGACACTGTTCAAAAACTTATGGACCTAACAGTATATAATAAATCAAACTGTTAATAAGCTAGCAGGTAGAAAAATATTTCTGGTTGGGTTCTGAAATAACCAGGTACTTGTAATGTACGTGATACGCGACCTGCAAATTTTCTGCATCAAAGTAGCTCATCCGTGGTACGCCACCATTTTTAAACCACCCGAAAGCCATTTTAGAAAGAGCATTTGCTTGAAAAAAGGAAAGGCAGTGCCTGGTTTAAACACTGCATGCTACCACTACAAAAGAAAGTGGCACTTAACCTTCCTCAAAATGATAATCAATTTAGTATTGACTATGCCATAAAATGCATTGTATATTCCACACTCATTTTGCAGTGTTAATTACAGTGTTACACATCTACAATGTTAAATACATATCTTAAATATATATCCTATCCATTGTGCAGCTAGATGCCTTGTGCCTTTACAACCAAAATTTGCTGTAATAATACATATTTCATTCATCATATTTTTTTCTTTCTACTTTGTGTAGTTTATAACTGCCAGATGTTGTAGTCATATAATGATGCATTTTTAAAAAATAATACCCACCAGTATGCATATCTTCGTACTCTGCTCCAAAGTGTCTCCACTGGAAGCCGTACACAGGGCCCAAGTCACCTTCCTCGCGTTCAGTGAATCCATTCTTATCAAGAAACTCTCGTGAGCCATTGGCATCCCAAATCTTCACACCTTTCTCTGAAAGCTCTTTGGCATTCGTTGAACCCTACAAGAAAGATTAGTGTAAGATTGCTGCCCTCTACTGGTCACCACAAAGGTATAACACAGCCCATCATTCACGTATACTGTATGAAGATGTTATCATTCCATGGAAAGTTAATTCAGTTTGAATAGTGCATATAATATAAACTCTAGTTCAGGCATGCAATGAACCAAAAGCAAACTCAAACTTACAGTTCAGACTGTTTTTGTGGGTTTAATTTCTTAATATTACTAATAATTTCTAATGATTTACTAATAATACTGATTCTTATACTGAATTGGTACCGGCTGGCTGTTTTTATGGGCTAAAAAATGCTGTTGTTAGGCATTATTTTACTGTTAAAACTCAGGAGTAGTTGTATTTAGCAAGAGCAGGGCTGCATCCACTCTCAGGCAGCTTTCCTGTTCTCTAAGCCAAAATTTTTGCCATAATGTTAGCTCGATATAAGAAGATAAAGACAAAAACATGTGGATTTTTATTAAAGGTAAGGTTTGTGACACGTCTCTTACAGTTAAATGGTTGATGATTAAATTATTGAGGACTTACTGAGCCCGCCCCCAATTCCCTACATGTACACAAAGTTCAACCCCTTACGTTGGTTTAACTCATGGACTGTATTTAATAAACATCGGCCAGTCATCAACTTCCATTAAATAAAAGATTTTGTCATTTTGATCCAACATGTCAAACCCACAACCGGAATATACGCACTAGGAATTTTCACACAAGCTGCCCGGGGCATTGCTTCTCTTTTTGTTTTGGTCACACACTCTTTCTCCATTATAAACATTATTATCAGACTCCATTATTATCAGACTCTCAAACCCTCTTTTCAAGAGAGCATAAATAATTTAATCATAAGACATTTATTATAATTAATATGCATGCATCAAGGAAGGATCTTTAGCACTGGGACATAAACTGATATCGCCAACAGGTTATCTCTGGCTTCATGAGGAGCACAGCTCATATCGGGTAGTTTTAAAACTTATTATTGGGGATACCATTTATATACACTCTAATATTTTAATAGTGAGTGTGTTCACTGATGAACATTAAATACTTTGTTGAACTTTAAACATGATTTTCTCAAAAGTTGCATGCTTAAAAGGCTGAAAATTCTTGGCAGATTTTTGTTAGTTACTCAAAAACTAGGGAATTATGGACAGTGGATAAATCTAGTAGACAACCCTTATTTACACTGAAATTTCCCATGAAAATTGGCCAACAAAATAACAGATGAAAAACTAGTCTGGTCTGAATAGTGCTCCACTCTCTGATTTTACTGTCAACCAGTGCAACATCAAGAAATAAACATAATCACTAACCTTTATAAACCACAGCAACTCCTCCAAAATCCCCTTCC
Source organism: Neosilurus mollespiculum (assembly GCA_030014195.1). Classification (NCBI taxonomy): domain Eukaryota; kingdom Metazoa; phylum Chordata; class Actinopteri; order Siluriformes; family Plotosidae; genus Neosilurus; species Neosilurus mollespiculum. The sequence continues at coordinate 3,155,752 of JAQMYF010000010.1, read as the reverse complement.
AGAAAACCCGCTTAGTTGTTAGCAAAGGAAACTGATCTATTTGAAAAAACAGAGAGAGAGAGAGAGAGAGAGAGAGAGAGAGAGAGAGAGAATGTTATTGTTATCATGATGAGCTGTATGTGCTGAAACAGTTACATTACAAATCAGTACAGTACCAAAAATATTCTGCATGATTATTGGAATTGGGTACAATTGAAATTAGAGGATTATATATCTATATATATATATATATATATACACACACACACACACACACACACACACACACACACACATACATACATACATACATATATTTATTCATTCCAGTGTAACGATACATGAATCCACCACAAAACAATTGTGATACATCGCTTAATCAATTTCTCCTCAATCGCTAATATTCAATGTAGATTTACAATGTGTGTGTGTATGTGTTTGTGTGTACACTACATAAAATATGAATGAATGACTTCTACACCTTGTAGTGCACTACATAAGTGTAACAAGCTTACTGTGATATATGCGACTCTACAGTATCAAGTATATGTGACACACAGCAGACTACAGTATCAAGTGAAAAATTGTTAACCTAAAGGTTGTTTGGTCAAAAGTCACTTTCTGCCAACACATTTACTAAAACCCTAAAAATACTTAAGATATTCCATGAGGAAAAAAATCTGGATAAAATGGCCTGGATGCAATTCTGCAGCTTTGTCCTCAATATAACCTTTGTCCTTAAATATGGGACCTAGGTATACGCCCTGCCCGTCCTCCACTCGCCGGAAGCAGAAGCAGTGCGATTGCGGAAGCAGTGTCTATGTTAACAGTGTGAATCTACGCAGTAACATCACAGTACTCCAGCTGTACATGCCCGAACCAGAAAGTGATTTTCAAGATGAAGACGAATAGCCTGAGGCTTTTCTTACCTCTAAAGTATGTATTTCTTATATAATAATACTGGATTGTATGAGCCTTCGGTTTAACCTTTGAAACAGCTAATAATGCGATGCTAACCTTGTTCTCAACTCTGAAACATGAGCTATATGCAACTTCTGTTCATCATCTACTGAGTAATTTAAGAGCAGGGGAAGACCACAAAATATAAAAGAGAGTCATGTCTGTTTATCTGTGTGTTAAACACCAGTGTTCATGTTAACCGGTGCTATTCATTCACAGATGTTTACCTTTTGCTGCCGTTTATCCTACTTCTGGTTCACAGCGACAGATAATTCAATCCTATACTTCGTAAGGTATGATATGGCCGACATGCACCCCCCCTACAACCTGACTTCTGTTCATTTTTCTGAACCCATATCATGTCTGGTTAATGAAATTGAGAGGTGACACTGAATAGACTGGGATACATAGGGTGTTCTGGCTGTATTTATGGGGGTACCCTATTTGAAGTCGAGTTGTGAACGACACCAAACGTAAATTTTAACATATTTCAAATTTCTTTTTCCAAATCAAGCGAATCATAAAGATGGCTCAAGAATCTTTACATGATGCAGTTTTCGTATCAGAATTGTTCATATTTCTCAGAGTGTGAAATAATCGAGTAATTTTACACAGTGTAAGAAAAGAGGTAAGTACATGAACAACATGTGGAATAATCAGAATAAGAATCAGAATACTTTACTGATCCTGAAAGGAATTGTGTGCACACAGTTGCTCCATAAACTACATAAATACATACACACACACACACACACACACACACACACACTTATATATATATATATACATACATACATACACACACACACACACACACACACACACACACACACACACACACTGTATGTAAGTCTAAAATTAGACATTACAAATATCTATGTAAACAGATACAGGATGAATCCTGTCAGTGAGTAAAATATATGCTGGCATCTGCAACCTTCAGCCTGCTGCCCCAGCATGCAACAGCATAGAGGATGGCGCTGGCCACAACAGACTCATAGAACATCCTGAGCAGTGTTCAGCAGATGTTAAACGACCTTAGTCGCCTCAAAAAATAGAGACGGCTCTGGCCCTTCTTATAGAGCGTGGTAGTGTTTTTAACCCAGTAATGTGTATTGTCAGTATGAACTTCAAGGTATTCGTAATTCTCCATCATTTCCACATTGACACCCTGGATGGAAACAGGGGTTGCTGGTGTTTTCAATCTCCTAAAATCCACAATCAGTTCCTTGGTCTTTGTCACATTAAGCTGCAGATAATTCTGCTCACACCATGTGACGAAGGAATCCACAGCAGTCTGATATTTTATCTCGTCTCCTCAAGTCCACTGATACATCCAACTACACCAGAGTCAACTTCTGAAGGTGGCAGGTCTCTGTGCAGTAGCTGAAAACCACTGTGTAGAGTGTGAAGAGGAAAGGGGAGAGGATGGTTCCTTGTGGTGCTCCGGGGTTGCTGACTGTGTGTTTGTTCAGTCAGGTAGTCCACAATCCAGGACACAAGAGAGGCATCCGGAGATACCATTCAATACCATTAGGCTGATAGGAGGGTCAGCCTAATGGTATTGAATGCACTGGAGAAGTCAAAAAACATGACCCTCACAGTGCTCGCCAGCTGGTCCAGGTCCGTGTAGACACAGTTAAGCAGGTAGATGATGGTGCCCTCAACTCCGAAACAGGGCAGGTAACGAACTGAAAGCCTTTTCAGCTGCCTCTGAACCTGGACACAGGTGAAGTTGACAGGTGGGGGAGGGGTGCCAGGTCTATCACAGGAGGGGGAGGTGCAATAAGGAGAGTGAGGGAGAGAGGGTGGTGTGGCAGGGGGTTTTTGGCTTTCTCCTGACATGTTAGAAGGGGGCTGAACAGAAGCCCCAGTGTTGAATCTGTTAAAAAACATTCAGCTCACTGGCCGTGTCCTGACCGCCCTCAGCTCCGCTGCTGCTGGATGGCCTGAAACCAGTGATGGTCTTCATACCACTCCAAACCTCACTCATGTTGTTCTGCTGGAGTTTCCACTTCAGTTTCCACCTGTAGTGGCATCCGGATTGATGCCACAGCCATCCGTAACCGGGAGTCCATGGGAGCTAATTGGCCGAGCTCTCACGGGAGGGAGGG
>JAQMYF010000010.1:3135354-3147340 GCA_030014195.1 Neosilurus mollespiculum | reverse complement strand
ATACACACACACACCTTATTAGGAACACCTATGCAACTGCAATCATGTTGTGGCAAAAAAGTGCAAATAAACACTGATTAACTGACAGATCTGTGAGTGGAAATGTGTTGATGATAAAAGGGGTTATAGAAAACATGGCTAGTTTTTAGTTGCCAGAAGGGATACAGTAACACAATCACACTTCACAACTGTGGTCAGCAACAAAGCATTTCAGTATGGACAACATATTTAACTCTGAGGTGAAGGGGCTACAACAGCAGAAGAATGCACTGGGTTTTACTCCTGTTAGCCAAGAACAGGGATCTGAGTCTCTCATTTGCACAGGCTCACCCACACTGGATAGCTGAAGATAATTTGGTCTTTTTCCAGACTGTTCTGTTTGGGTGAGTCGGAGCCCATGACAGCCTTATGTTCAGTTCCTGTCTAACAGAAGTAGAACCTGATGTGGTCTTTTGCTGGTATAGCCCATCCAGTTTAGGATTTGTAAAGAGATGAACATTAATTGAAGGTCTTGACCTGAACATTAACATTAATTGAAGGTCTTGGCCTCTATCTGCATGATTTTATATACTGTGCTGCAGCCCTATTGTGGATAATATGTTAATTGCATCGCTGCACGGTGGTGAAGTGGTTAGCATGTCTGCCTCACAGCAAGAAGACCTGGGTTCAATTACTGATCTCGGGTGTTTCTGTGTGGAGTTTGCATGTTGTGTATATATATATATATATATATATTTGTTTGTTGAACATGCCAGACTAGATGCAGTCCCCCTTTACTGACCTCCACTTTTCTCAGAAGGCTTTGCACTAGATTCTGTTAAATGGTGATGGGATTTGCTCATTCAGACATAAGAGCATCAGTAGCACCGATGTCAGTCAAGGAGATCTGGCTCACAGTCTGCATTCCAGTTAATCCCAAAGCGATTGAGTGGGATTTAGGGCAAGTCTCTGTGCGTGTCACTCAAATCCTTTTATACTGACTCTGCCATAACACTCTACCAAAACAGTTTTTGGGCTCCCCTTGTTCCAATGAAAGGAAATCTTAATGATGCTTGATCCAAAGACATTCTGTACAGTTGTGCCCATGGCTATAATCGTCAGGTGTCCATGTACCCTTGGGCATATGGTGTACATGGTAAACAAAAGACTTTCTTTAAAAGTGCCATCACAGATTCTGGAGAAGGATTATTGATATTTGTACTCCTTCATGGAATTGAATTCATGGACCTGCATTGCTTGGGTAAACAATGACCCCCCATCTCCTCTTCCCCTCCCCAATCCCCAGTCCGGTGCACAAGCTGATTGCTGATTGGCTGATTACTACTGTGTGGCTACAGGATAGACTTGTAGTCAACTGTGAAGAGATATGAATTTCACAGAACATGTATTGGATTATTGGATAAGAATCTGTGACTGAACCTTTAAATGTCAAATAATGGTCCAATGTAAGATGCTAAAATATGTTTTAAAAACGTGGCGCATAAATTTTGCAGATCTTATTCTGGGTTAACAGAGCTGGCCGAGCAAGCATGTTGGCTGAATCAAGCTGTGCGGACTTTGTTGACATTGTAAAGCCAATTAAAGGGATGAAAGCGTTTTTTATCAAGACAAGCAGGGAGCTGAAAAAACATCCATCGGGATGACTTTATCAAAGGGGTTAAGCAGTGACACCAAGTTCTTTAACAAAGACTTCAATTAATATCAACCTTTAAACAGTTAACTTCTAATGGAGAACACACACACACACACACACACACACACACTCACAGCAATTCCCTGAAACAGTCCATCAAGATGTTTGGCAGATCATTTGCGGTTAGTTTCTTGCAGAGTTTGAAATGAACCTGAAGTGTTTCTTCTTTGTGGACTCGAGTGTTTGTGTGTGGCAGTCTGAGGGCAGAGAAAAGGAAGTGAGTAGATAAGTGTGTCAGGAGATCAGGAGACACACACATGTACCCTCACACATGCACGGTTAGGCCACTTGGATTTCCAGTCGAAATGCGCACTTCCTCTTGCTTTCGGGATGTTTGGCCTCTGTTCCAGCGAGCAACCGAAGCTTTGAAACATTTCTTAATGTTTTGCAGATGTTTGACCCGTGGTTGAGCGCTCCACTGGGGTTTAGTAATGTAATCCCAAGCCGTGCTGTGCCAAAGAACTATATCCCCAAATCCCGTCAACCTTCGCGCACTTGGCAGCTTCAGGAGTCATGTGGTCTGTTCTGTAAGGCGTCGGTGCGGTGCCGAGAAATTGCTCAGCAGTGTTGCCAGTTGCTCTTTTTCTAGCTAAACATATTACATTCAATTTGCTTCTGCTGGATTTTTAAATACAGTTAATGTCTAAATAGAGTTTAAAGGGAAAAAGTTTACTAGGTCAACAAGATTTATTTATTCCATCCATTTCCACTGGATAGAAGGAATCATTCATTCGGATTATCTAATCTACTACAAGGATACCACCGCATACCCCATTTTTAGATATGTCACTACAGAAAAAAAATTGAAGCAGTCACAGCTCGACAGGTACGAAGTTCAACTGGGCTGAACTTTTACACAATGTGATTCGAGCAATTGCCAATCAGAACTTAAAGATATTGTTGCTTGGCAGATGCCACCCAATACTAAGTTCCCTAAAACCTTTTTCCTATTCACTTCCATGGACCGTGTAAAATAGCCATTTTCACATGCAGTTCAATGGCAAAGTGATTCACATGTCGCTCATTGCCTCCTTCGTGGATGTGGTTTTAGGGTTAGCATGCTAATGCTATCCAGCTAATTTTCCACTCATGTAAGACTTATTCCACAAAAAGTAATACAATTTAGAATTAAAGTATTTGATTGTAATTAATGTTAAATTAGAGAGTTTTTTTCACTAAATGCAATTTAATCAACCTGCGACAAAGAACAGGTTTCTAGTCTTTGGCATTGCCTGATGCTGTCGATCGGAAGTGTGGAAAAGCTCTCTGCTAGTTCTGTGCTAACTGGCTGTTTTGTTAAGTGTTTGATGGTAAGAATGTGCATTTTTTTAAATTTTCATTTGAATTAAATTTGATTAAAATAATAAAACTGATTTTTTTTTCTCAGAATCCAGTAAGAATAGACAAAATGAAACAGTCATTCCACTCCCTCTCATACAGACTGATAGATTGTGGAGCAACGAATGTCATGGAATAACTGTTAAATGTACACACACATACATACATACATACATACATATACCTAAATACACACATATACACACACACCTATACGTACACATAGACACATATACATAAATATATCCAAACACATATACATCTATCCGCATATTTACACATGTACAGACTTATACCTTTATCTACATATTCACACATTTAGAGACATACACAGATGGGTGCATGATATGTCAAATGTGCATGGTATATACAGGGTGAGAGGTCATAAGGTGCATGATGCTAAAATGTTATATGATGTTTGAAACCTGCTCTAAGCATGAGTATTGCACTTAAACATGAGTATTGCACTTGAAGTGTAATATTGCACTGTCTAGAAAGATGGTCTGAATGATGGTTATTCAGTCAGTGTATGTGATGGTGATGGGGTTGCATGTTTAACAGCTTGTGGGTAAAAGCTGTTCTTGAGTCTGTTAGTTTTTGTTTTTAGTGTCCTGACCCTTTTTCCGGAGGGGAGAGGGGAGAAAAGGGGGGTGTCCAGGGTGTGTGGGGTCCCTGATAATTCCACTGGCTCTCCTCTGAAGTCTGTCAGTGTAAAGAGGGGATTATTGTAGTTCCAGTTACCCGCTCTGCTGTCCTCACCACCCGGTGCAGGGCCTTCTTGTCCTTTGAAGTACAGCTGTTGAACCACACTGTACAGCAGTATGTCAGGAGGCTCTCGATGGCGGAGAGGTAAAAGTTTGTCAGTAGGGGTCAGGGTAGGCGGGCTTGTTAGAGCTTTCTGAGGAAGTGCTTCCTTTGTTGTGCTTTCCCCACCTGGTAAGAGATGTTTGTAGTCCAGGTGAAATCAGCAAAGATGTGGACTCCTAGAAACTTGAAGCATTCCACCCCCTCTACCTCCTCTCCATCAATATAGAGGGCAGAGTTCTCAGTTTGTTTAGATCTCCTGAAGTCCATCATCATCTCCTTTGTCTTTGTTTCTTCTGACTTCTCATAGTATAATAAAGATTCCAAAATTTCTTTTTGAATTTATTTTTCCGCAAACAGTTGAAAATGTTTGCAACATAGTTGTAAGCATTGGAAAACGGTTGTAACATAGGTTAAAAGTTTACTTTTGCCACGGAGTGAACACAATGCTGGGAAGGGTTTGCTTTGTCACAAACACTTCCAGCAAATGTTTCTTATTGTTGATAAATGATGCAAAATGATTTTTGTCAGCATTCATCAGAAAAGTTGGCGAACCCAAAATTCAATACGTTTATCAGCATTTTGTGTGGTACAGGCTTTAGGGCCAGGCTATTCAAGTGGCGCAAAACTTTATTTTTCCCACATACAAGATATTTTGCTCTACTTCGACGTATCGAGCACTGTTTTATGGAAAATCTACAAAAAATGTATTTTTGTATGATAATTTTTGTGCCACAACTGTTTCTCACAGGACAGAGATGTATGTTTTTTTATCTGTCTGCTCGAAGCCTGTGATCCTACTGTGCATATAGGTATGTAAAGAATATCATTTGAGAGAGTATTTTAAGACAACACATGCTAACTTTAAAACCATTTCTCACACATGAACGCCATTAAAGTTCATAATCGTGCATCCCTTACTCCACCACATCCACCACATCCACCACATCTGCATCACTGTCTGCATACACTTTACTTCACTGCTCATGCTAAATCGAAAAAAATACTTGGTCACTAAATCAATTAAGTAACGGTTATGTTAATCAAATTAGCAGTTAAAACTAATTTTTGAAGAGGTTGAATATTGCAGTTAATGTATTATGTTTGTGTGTTGATATTCATGTTATCTTTTTCTTATTATTATATTATTTAACCCCTCCTTGAATCGCCACCTAATTGTGGTTGAGGGGTTTGCGTGTCCTAATGATTCTGGGAGCTATGTTGTTGGGGGCATTATGCCCGTGGTAGTGTCACCCGAGGCAAACAGGTCCTAGGTGAAGGTCCAGACTAAGTGCGATTTAGGAGTCTCCTATGAGAGAAACAAATACCAAGACTCAGTTTCCCTTGCCTGGACACAGGTTACCGGAGTCCCCCCTGGAGCCATGCCTGGAGGAGGGGCTTGAAGGCAAGTGCCTGGTGGTCAGGCTTCTGCCCATGGAGCGCAGCCGGGCCCAGCCTGAAGAGGAGACATGGGCCCGCCCCTTGTTGCCCCTGTCTCAGTGCCTACATGTTGGGGTTCTCCCCGGTTGATGAAAGGGTAGTCTCCCTTTGCCTCCAGGTGGGGGCATGGGTTCTGACTGTTGTTTGTGCTTATGCACCAAATGACAGTTCAGAGTACCTACCCTTTTTGAAGTCCCTAGGGGGTGAGTGATGGGGCGCTTCTCCTGGGGCCTCCATGTCACCCTGGAAGACTTTAACGCTCATGTAGGTACGGCCTCTCCGATCTGAACCCGAATAGTGTATCATTGTTGGACTTCTGTGCTCGTAACGGTTTGTCCATCACGAATAACATGAATAAACATAAGGGTGTTCATAAGTGCACTTGGTACCAGAACACCCTAGGCCACAGTTCGATGATCGACTTTGTAGTCGTGTCATTGGACTTGCAGCCGCATGTTCTGGACACTTGGGTGAAGAGAGCAGCTGAGCTGTCAACCAATCACCAATCAACCAATCAGCACCTGGCGAATGGCAAAGGCTGCCCTCCATACCTTGGAGACCTAAGCGTGTAGTCAGGATCTCCTGGGAATGTTTGTTGGACTCTCCTGTCAGAAGGGCCTTCAACTCCCACCACTGGCAGAACTACAACCACATCCCAATTGAGACACAGAGTTCAAATGGGCCATGTTCCATGTCTCCATTATTGAGGCGGCAGCTTGGACCCGTGGCCGGAAGGTCATCAGTGCCTGTCGTGGGGGCAACTCTCGAACCAGGTGGTGGACACCTGAGGTGAGGGGGAAGGTCAAGAGTGAAGAAAGAGGCCTATGGGGATTTTTTGGCCTGTGAAACTCCTGAGGCAGCAGATGGGTAATGACAGGCCAAAAGTGTTGCAGCCCTTGCTGTCGCCGAAGCAAAATCTCGGATGTGGGAGGAGTTCGGTGAGGGCCTGGAAAAAGACTTCCGGTTGGCCTCAAAAAGGTTCTAGACCACCATCCAATGCCTCAGGAGAGGGAAACAGTACTCCACAAACACTGTTTACAGTGGAAGTGGGGAGCTGCTCACCTCAACTGGGGATGTTGTTGGGAGATCTTGGGAATGCTCTGAGGACCTCCTCAATCCCACCAACACGAACTCTGTGGAAGAGGAGTGTTGTTAAGGTAGTTAAAAAGCTCCTTGATGGCCGGGCACCGGGGGTGGACAAGATCTGCCCTGAATACCTTAGGGCTCTGGATGTTGTAGGACTGTCTTAGTTGACACGTCTCTGCAACAATGCGTGGTCATCGGAGACCATAACTCTGGACTGGCAAACTGGGGTGGTAGTTCCCTTTTTTTAAAAAAGGGGACCGGAGGGTGTGGACCAACTACTAAGCCTACCCGGGAAAGTCTATTCAGGAGTACCGTGAGAGGAGGATCCGACCGATGGTTGAACCTCGGATTCAGGAGGAACAATGTGGTTTTTGTCCCAGCTGCAGCACTCTTGACCAGTTCTACACACTCTGCAGGATCCTGGAGGGGGCATGGGAGTTTGCCCAACCTGTCCACATGTGCTTTGTGGACTTGGAGAAGACTATCTTTTGGGGTGTGCTCCAGGAATATGTTATACCAGACCCGTTGCTACGGATTTGGTCACTATATTGCCAGAGCCAGAGCTTGGTCCACATTGGTAACAACATGTCAAATTCTTTTCCAGTGGGGGTTGGACTCCGCCAAGGCTGTTCTTTATCACCGTTTCTGTTCATAATATTTATGGATAGAATTTCTAGGTACAGCCAAGGCGTTGAGGGGTTCTGGTTGGTGGCCATAGGATCTTGTCTCTGCTTTTTGCTGGAGTGAAAAGAGAGCTGAGCCGGAAGGCAAAGCTCTCAATTTACCAGTCGATTTATTGGTCACGAGCTTTGACCGAAAGAACAAGACTGTGAATACAAGCAGCTGAACACCTCCCTGGTGTGGTGTTTTGGGCATGTCCAACCGGAAAGAGACCCTGGGGTCGACCCAGAACATGCTGGAGGGACTATGTATCCCGGCTGGTTTGGGAATGCCTCGGCACCCCAAGAAGAGCTGGAGGAAGTGGTTGGGGAGAGGAACGTCTGGACCTGACCCCGGATTAAGTGGAAGCAGATGAAGATGAAGATATTATTTAAAACCGAACCTTTCTGTCTTATTGATTGCTTCTTCTTCTTCTTCTTATTCTTTTTATTATTATTAATATTATTATCAGTAGTAGTTGTAGTAGTAGTATAATTTATCATTGTAATTTTCCTTGATAAAGTACTATTCACTAATGTTGTTTTTGTTGGAACAGTTGTGTGTACTTAAGTGGATGTTGTCTGTTACTTAAAAATGCGAACTGTCTGTGATATGGCTGACCTGGATTAATTATTCAGCGTGGTGTATATTGCCATGCGAATGTGGAAATTCCTTGGGCCTCTATGTCTTGATACAATACTAATGTAACTATGCATTTACAGAATACAATTTATGCACTTGGATGTTGTTGTACTTTACTGTATCTGTAGCTGTTAATGTGATTACTCGTTTTTTTTCAAGCCACATTTCTTAGGCCCCTCATTTGGGATTCAAAATCCTCATTTCATGACCCGCCCCCATTCCAAATGAAACGAATAGTCCTGCTTTAGGGCTCCAGTGGAGTATATTGTACAGACCTGGCAACCTCGTGGCAGTATCACGCAGAGGGGAGCTGTGTGTTAACTGGACCTGTGATATGATAGAGGCGGTTGGTTTTTTTTCTGTGTGAAATATTAGAAATGCTCAGGGGTTGAATGTTCTGGAATTTTCCACAATATGGACTTAGCCTCAGACTGGTTGTAGTTCACTTCGCAGACGAAAAAAAAAACATCCTTATCCGCGTTTATCCTTGAATATAAGAGTCGCCCAGAATATTTCAGGTTTTTATTTTAAAATCTCAGGAGAAACAGCAACACCGGAGAAAACGCGTTCACTTCACCCCCCTGGACTTTTCTTGCTGCTTCTGCTGCTTCTAAACACGGAGAATTTTTACACTTTGAATCCCACAAGTTGCGACTTTTCTGCTGAAGCGTGTGTCGAGTCAAGCGCAATGAAAGGTGGGATGGATACAGTACATTACAAACACACACACGATTCAACAACATGCATTTCGTATTTGTTTGTATATGTTTGTATGTGCGCGCGCGCGCGCCTTTCGAACATCTGGTTGGAATAGAAAGTGCATCACGTGATGTTTTCTCATTTAGATGCAGTAAAGAGAAACATCCAGCAGTACTGAAAGAGAAATCATATCAGATGGGCTTGCAACTTTGTGATCACTATTGTGACAGGGTGAATGTGACTTAGAAAAAAATCCCCAAGAAGTAAAATAATAAAATAAAATAAAAAATTGTAATAAAAAATAAATGGAGCCTTTATAAGATTATTAGATTTTATTATAAAGATGAAGCTGCCACTGCTGGGCTTCTGATCAAGGCCCTTAATCTCAATCTCTCTACATCAACTTCACAGATAAATTACAAACAGAAGCACAAAGGAAACATATAAAAAAAAAAATTACAACATGATATGGATTGTGTTGCTTGTTATCATTGCTTTCTCTCTCTCTCTCTCTCTCTCTCTCTCTCTCTCAGACGAATTTGGAGAAGAAGAGGACGTCCAATCATTTGGATACAAAAGATTTGGTAAGCACTTATTCTTTATAAAGACTATCCTTTATTCTTATATACACGTACAACTCATTCATTCATTCATTTGCCAAACCATTTAGTCCTACTAGGGTTGTGGGAAGGGTGGAGCCTGTCTCAGCCGTCTCTGGGCGAAGGCAGGGTTCACCCTGAACAGCTCGCCAATCCATCACAGGCCCAACACACACACACACACACACACACACACACACACAGTTTGCAATATCCAATTAGCCTGATGTGCATGCCTTTGGACTGTGGGAGGAAACCAGAGTACCCGAAGGAAACCCACACAATTATGGGGAGAACATGCAAAGTCTCAAACCCTCAACCTTCATGATGTGGGACAGATGTGCTAACCATTACGCCACTGTACCGTTCCCTATTCAGACTGATGCTTTGCATGCATTCAAATATGGTGGCCAGGAGGAAATTCAAGTCTTATAGGGCCTTAATTTTACTGTGAATTTTACAAAACTAAAGGGCATACAATGATGAAAAGGTTTGTTTGCTTGAAAATATTTATTTATAGGCGGCACGGTGGTATAGTGATTAGCATGTCTGCCTCACAGCAAGAAGGTCCTGGGTTCAAGTCCCTGGCCCTGTGTTTCTCTGTGAAGTTTGCATGTTCTCCCTGTGCTTGAGAGGGTTTCCTTCCTGTACCCTGTTTTCTTCCCACAGTCCAAAGACATGCACATTAGGCTAATTGGATGTTCCAGATTGCCCATGAGTGTAAGTGTGAATGGTTATGTGTGTGTTGCCCTGCGATGGATTGGAGAGCTATTCAAGGTGTACATCGCCTCCGTCCAGACCATAGTGGTATAAAGCGGTTTGGCAAATAAATGAATGGAATATTTATTTATGGTCCGATAAGTAAAATAGGTAAGAATGAGCTACATTTCATTCTTTCTTTAATTTCAGTTTTCTCCCTTTTAGCTTCCAGAGAATTTTAGTCTATGAAGGGTTTTCCACATTCTGCTATGAAAAACATTAAGTGACTGAAGGTGTTGAAACTCTACAAGTCACAGAAACATTGTTAAAGAGTACCAGTATTTGTCATCCTAACAAAATTTGTGCATATTTCCACAAAAAGCTCAAAAATGGGTGATTTTATCCTGTGGATTACTAGAGGGTTAGCTGACATTTTGCCCCGGAAGTGATATAAACTCGTTAGGCAGGGTTGTCCAGCGCAAGTGAACAAGCAGATCTATTTAGCGAGTGACATTTTATGTGACAAAAGCATGATCAAGAAGCAACTATGGCTAGCAATTTCAAGAAAATGAGTGTAAATAGTTACCTGTTTGAACCAGAGAGGGAGGAGTCTTGTGGAGACAGTGAAATGTCACATTCTAGTGTCTCTGAGGAAGAGAATGCTGCCAGAGATGAGCATAATTGGTAGGTCCAAAATGGCTTATGCAGCTAACGGTTTGCCAACTCGGCTTTCCTGTTGTCAGTTGGTTTAGGAACACAAAAGAAATGTTTTCTACGATTTCTGCACTTGTTGTTTGTGCAGCTCAGCACTGACTGATAATATGTTATGATGCACAGGGTTAGTGACGTAGCCCAGCCAATCCAACGAGTTCATATCACTGCCAGGCTGGAACAGCCATTGAGGAAGGTAACGTCTCTGAACATGCCCAGTGTCGCAGAATTCACACGTCCTTTCACAAGGGGAAAGAACTGATGTTGCCAGAAGAAACCGCTGATGTTATGCATGATTTGTGATGTCATGATGATGCGTGATGCGTTTTTAATAGCTAGTAATACAAATTCACCACAGGTACCCTTTAATGCACAAAGATACCCCATGAAGGGAAGTGTGGAAACACCACACTCAACCCATGAAGTGTACCAACCAGCTTCAGATTTAAACCTTATATCTGCCAAGGAAAACTTGTTAAATGTTCTGTTTTGTGTTTTTGTCTGAAGATAACTTTTCTTTTGTGCAGGTTATTATTAAAGGTGAATTATAAAGATTGTGTTTGTGATTACAGGTTTTCAGGAGGGAACTCAGTGTACTAAGTGTAAGAGTGAGTGGGCGTTGAAGGCTGCAATAGGACTGCTCTACATTCTCTGCATCTTCCTCACCATTGCTGTAGCCATAGTGGGTTACAAAGGTAACACACATGCACATACATATAGTCCTCTTTTCCATCTTTTATCATGTAATCTGTTAGCACTGACCTCAGACCAAGTCGTTGGTTCATCTTCATTGTTTTGGGTAATTTATTTTGATTGGGAGTACTGTTTCACTTTTATTGGCATGTTTATATTATTTCGCATTCCGATTGTTTGTGTGTGAATGAGGTCATGTGCAGACTTTCTGTGGGGTCCTATTCCAGCCAAGAATAAGGAGTCAGAGCTGTTGGATTGCCATGGATACAGAAGTGGGTTTGTTTGTTTTGTGGAGGCTGTAACCACAGCTTTTTGTGTGTGTGTGTGTTCCCATGCACTCATAGGGTGACATTGCAAGAACAAGGCAGATGTTAGTAATCAACACCATCACTTCACTGTATCTGTTACTTTGTGTGTTCTTCTAGTTTCCAGGTGGTCCCATATTCTTTAATAACAGTTTGGCTAGTGACTATTCTTTTCTGTGTGTGTGTGTGTGTGTGCGTGTGTGTGCGCGTGCATGTATAAGGGAGAGAGAAAGAGAGGGAAGCTGCTAAATGGTGGAGCAAAGAAAAAAGCCATTAGCACTGTTCCAGCTTGGCTCTTTGGTGTTTAAGCCACACTAAACACCATTTTAACCTTTTAGCGGAGCTCCTGAGTGGAGCACTATAGGCATGGAACAAGATTTGGATGGTTGTCCTGTGTCCGTGCCACAGGAAACTCTGCAACTCTGCAGCATCACTGAGGTGATGCTGATTGGCTGTTATGTATCGCTTACTTGCATGAGGATGGGCAGCATTTAAAAAATACCTGTGCGACCTAGTGAAACCCATCGGCCGGTGGTCTATCAATTGACATTGTCACAAAGCAACTTTACATAGTAAAATTAAATTAGGGAGGAATCTAAAAATTTTTCTCTACAACC
>JAQMYF010000010.1:3120653-3133854 GCA_030014195.1 Neosilurus mollespiculum | reverse complement strand
CGAGGTCGGGTTTTTTAATCAGAGGTTTGATAACTGCCAGTTTAAAGGATTTAGGTACATAACCAGTGCTAAGGGAATAATTAATTATATTTAATAAAGGGTTGATTGGAAAATATAACCATTAATAGCAATTAATTAAAGTGTTTTAATTACTGTGATAATTAACACATATAGTTCATTTTAAATAGGTTTCTGGAGGCTGCAAAGATACATCTGGTAACCAAATTTTAGAACGATTGGTCAGTTATTAGAAGCTGTAGTGCTACCATGATAGACGGACAGACACCGAAGGCAACGGCAATACCCCTTTGGCTAAGCAAGGGGTAAAGCTGCACCTTCCCTTCCTCCACATTCATGGCAGAAGTGCCCTTGAGCAAGGCACCTAACCCCTAACTGCTCTCCGGGTGCCCCCAATGTGTGTGGCAGCCCACTGCTCTTAGTGTGTGTGCGCTCACTTTGGATGGGTTAAATGCAGAGTTAATAATTGGGGAATGAATGCAGTATAGCGAAAAAAACAAAATTGCCGTGGCATTGTTATAATATACTTAAGCATCATTTCTTCATTTTTTTTCCATCCAGAGTTGGGTTCATTTTTCACCTACATCTTGAATTCATAACGGGAAAATTGAACCACTGCATTAAGTCTTCTCCAGCACAATCCAAAGACTTTCAATAGGGTTCCGGTATGAAACTTTATATGTGAAAATGATTCCTCATGCTCCCTGAACTACTCTTTCACTATTTGAGCCCCAGTTTTATATCCATGCCATCCGGGAAGAAAAAGTCCATTGATGTGAAACCTGCTCATTCAATACATTCAGCTCGTCAGCTGACTTAATTTTATTGTCATAAAATGTTGCTGAGCCTCGACCTGACCAATTGAAGCAACAATACCATAGTGGTTACATGTGTAAACAAAGCCAAAGCATTCCAACAAAATATTTGAGTGTGCAACTTTTAGTTGTAAAACTTTTATAAGTAAATAAAGTATTTTAAAGGTTTATTAAGGTTTCCATATTAAATAATATGCTGGAGTAGCCCATAGACATAAACACAAGACCGGACAAGAC
Source organism: Neosilurus mollespiculum (assembly GCA_030014195.1). Taxonomy (NCBI): domain Eukaryota; kingdom Metazoa; phylum Chordata; class Actinopteri; order Siluriformes; family Plotosidae; genus Neosilurus; species Neosilurus mollespiculum. The sequence continues at coordinate 3,132,784 of JAQMYF010000010.1, read as the reverse complement.
CGTCACATGACATACCTTTACGTGGCCACCATATTACCAAGGACTTAAATCCATCATTCCAATAAAATGAAAGTTGAATGATGTGTCTTAACTTGTGCCAACATGTGAATTAGTATCTCTAAAGTGCAAGGAATAACATTTCACTAGTAAGTATTGTATCAACAGCATAACTGCATTCTTTATTATTTATTATCTTTTCTAGAATTAGAAATAAAGTCCAAATATTTGTTTAATTTTATTTGTATCATGCTATTTTACCAGCACGTATAACAGTATGATTTAAAATAAAGTGCAAAATGAAGCAAAATTTCTCAACCATGCAGCTTGTTTACATGAATAAAGCCTAGTTGTCGAGTGTAACCAGTCTTTGGTAAGGTAGCACAAACTTCGGCACGGTTCGAATCTACCAAATAACGCCAGTCTTGTGTTTATGCCTGTGGTGTAGCCTAAGTTCTTTTTTTTTTTATGTCTGACCAATATTATGTACACCAACTACTTTAAAATGTGTCCATCCGTTTATGTAGTATACATATAACAAAACTGCTCAATTAATGATTTGTTATCTAAATGATAAGACAATTTAATTTTAATGAATTTTTTTTTCTTTTTCTAGTGGTTCAGAAAGTGGATGGTGTAACAAAAGGAATGCACAATTATGAGGGCAAAATTAATTCTATGGAGACAGATGTGCAAAAGATAGGTACGTTTCAATGTCATACCACTGCAAACTGAATTTAAAATAAAGAGAATATGTAATCCGTTATTCAATTTAATATTATTTGTTCATCAAAATACCACCTTCCTTCTATTTCTCTAGTCTAATCTGTCACTCCTATCTATCCCTTATGCCCTGTCTCAGATGACGAGTCTGGTACAAAGTTGAAGAACACTTCCAGTGAGCTGCAGATGTTTCGTTCTGGGTTGTCAGCACTGCGCCAAAAGTTGGCTGCAGCCTCTGACTCAGTCAACAGCAATGCTGCCGTCCTGCAGCAGCTCCGAGACTCATCACAAGCTGTGCTTTCCCTGCAGGAGTATTTGCGCTCACAGCTAAATACCCATGCCAGTGTTCTGCATTCTGCTAACGCTACACTCTTTTCTGTTGCTGTAAACACACCAGTGTTGCAGCAGAACACTGCACAGCTTCAGCACAACTTGCAAACATACATCAATGCACAGCGCATGCTCCAGCTTTCTATTGACCGTCTGAACTTCACCCAGATGCAGCAGGACACAATCACAGCAGCACTGCAGAATACCATGGAAGCATCGGATATGAACACGCAGAGTGTCTATAGTGATGTTCTAACATTGCAGCGGGAGACACAGCTAGTGGGCAGCATCGAGGACTGGATTCGGGAAAAAATCATGAATCTGAAAAGAGCTGAAGTTAATGCATCAACCCATGTTCTGGCCACAGCACAGGGAGTCGGGGAGGTAAACATGCAACTAGCTAACATCTCCAGTCAAATACTTAACGTTAGCGCACTTAATGATCGTAACACAGCAAACCTGAGAGAGCTACAGGAACAGCAGCAGGATTATGGAAACCGGACAAGTACTCGCTTTGATAGAATGGAGGAAAGGCTGGATGCAGCAGAACACCATGTCACCAGAGTGACAGGGAACATGAGCTATACTACGTGGATGCTGGGGGGAGTGAATGGAGAACTTAGTGCTCTGCGGAGCTGCTCGGACACATTGGGACAACATTCAGATGTCCTGCTGAATTTAAACAGGACTCTGGCTGAAACACAAACAGCAGGGTCCGCTCTAAAATCCCAGCAGGATGATCTGTCAGCTCGGCTAGACAAAGAAGTCAGCAGTCTTTCCATTATCATGGAAGAAATGAAGCTTGTGGACAGTAGGCACTCCCAGCTCATCACCAATTTTACAGTACTGCAGGGTAAGCAATGGTGCAAGCTAGGTGCTCATACACTATCACAGATTTCTCTCAGTTTATATTATTTATATATATGTAATTTATATTACCCTAAAGTTTTTCTTACCACAAAATACCCTCCAAACACGTCTTTGCAAGCTGTGATTGTGTGGTTTTATTATCTTTCGCGTGAGCTACGTTTTCATTCCACAGGACACTGTGTGTATGTTTGTCTGTCCGCAGTCCACAAGTGCACGTTTTGACCTTTCACGTGAGCTATATATTGTTCATGTTGTTATTGCTAGACATTTGAGAGCTTATGGAAATTGTACTAAAGTAGTATTACGATAGTCATTACATTTACACAGACAGGAACCTTCCAATAGGTCTAATGCCTTTGTCTTCAAGTTAGACAGAGGATGCGTGTGTCCGAGTAGCTATAACATGCGAAAGGTCAGTGAACGCGTGTGTTTGCTTCATCAGTCATTTGTGATGTGATCATGACATCACTGCAACTTAACCGATACAGTGTACCATTGATTAAACTATTCTTCTAATCAAAATATTACAACACAACAGGTATTCTGTAGTATTTCACAGCATAATGTTTTCCAGGCTTGTATCACTTTCCCTTTTTCCAATTTCACTTGATGTTTGTTTTGGTGGTTTCTCCCTTCTGTATTCTCTTCAGGAGGTGAAACACATGCTCAAATAGATTAAGGTTTGGTGATTGACCTCAGTCAAAATCCTTTCACTTTCCACCCGTGAAGTCCTTTATTATGTTGATAAGTGGTGTGCATCATGTTTTTTTGGGTTTTTTTTCTTAGTGTAAATCTAATTACTTAATATGAATGTCATATTATAGGGTATATTGTTTGGAGGAAACAATTAAAAATAGAAATAGCATAGGTTATTTGAAATAGTTCAAATAGATTGACACCATTCTGGTGGTTCTCTACTTAGTTGTAGAAACACGATTGAATGTATAACCTTCTGACACAAATACTTAAAACTTCTATTCTTTTTAGGTCCTCCAGGTCCAAGAGGTCCCCGTGGTGAAAGAGGTCCACCTGGTTCAGTTGGTTTACCTGGTCAGAAGGGGGAAAGGGGTGGTAAAGGAGAGCCAGGTGTTCCAGGCCCCCAGGGAGAAAACGGTAGTTCTGGCCCTCCTGGTTTTTCAGGTGTTCCAGGTAAGCAAGGGCCCCGTGGTAGCCCAGGACCAAAGGGCTCACGAGGGTCAGGAGGCCGTGCAGGACCCCAAGGCACAAAAGGAGAGCCTGGCACACCTGGACTGCCAGGCAGAGATGGTATGCCAGGGCCCCCAGGTTCTCAAGGACCACCGGGTTTTCGTGGACCACTTGGTCCTGTAGGGGACCCAGGACAGATAGGACCACCTGGGCCTATGGGACCTCCAGGGCCTATGGGACCTCCAGGGTTGCCAGGCCAGGCAGCAGCAGTATCATCACTACCCTCCACACCAGAAGGTGCTTCACCACTAGTTGCTCTGAGATCTCTGCCACGTAAGAAACATCACACATTGGCAGTATTGTTGAAGAAAAGAGATTTTGACAATCACATAGTACCCAGATGTAAGACCTGAATTAGCTCTAGAATTCCTCAAACATCTTGAAGGCTAGTAGAATGGACTAAAGCTCTTTAATGACACCGTATAGATTTGTACTCTGTATTGGTCCCGTTTGTGTATTTATGTATGTTTGATGTATATTTTATGATTCAGTGATCCTCAGTTATCACGTTGCTGATACAAGATTATGTGGCTTGATAGTTCATAAAAGGAAATTTAAGTTTATGATAGTTGTTCATAATCATGAGGAATGCCTTTACATCCTATCAACTAATTGAATTGAGCCTGTTAGAAAAATGGTTTGTCCTATTAAGCATATGCCCTATTTTCAGTCACTGGTAGGTCGCTGTAACCTAGGAGTTCACAAAATATTCTCAGAATATTTTGGGAATGTTTAGTAATCCAGATATCCACTCCAGACATGTTGAAACAGAAATAATTAGTACTTACTTTTTCATGTAATTCAATAAGCAGACGTAACTACACACTAAGCATTACAATCAGACTCACATAAACACACCCACGCAACGTGCTGCTTCCTTTCATACGCAACAATCGTGTTCTTAGGCACATCAGTTTAGATAGTAGTCAAGAAGTGTTGTGTAAACATACACTGATGTAAATACTCTCTACCCACATCAGAACTGTGTGTGTGTTACATAGGTGGTGTTGACTGCCCAACAGACTGGGTGTGGTTCATGAACAGCTGTTATTTCTTCTCTACTGAAAAGCTCAGTTTTGACAATGCTTTTCAAAAGTGCAATGGCATGTCTTCATCCATGGTCATCATCAACAATCATGATGAACAGGTGAGAGGATAACTCAAAGTTAGTGAAATCTCTTGGGATGGAAGAACAACTGAGAAAACAAGGAAATGCTTAAAAATCTGGTTTCGACTGCCACAGTATCAGAATCATTTTGCTTGTAAAATAATTGGCTAAATAATTCAGCTTAGACTGTATGCAGCAGATATTATTGATTACTGATTTTCATTTTTCATGCGACAGTTGACAAAGATCTGTCTTATATAGTCATGGTATGTTACATGAAAAATATATAATGTGTTTTATTATTTGCTTAAAAGATTTTCTTTGCTTCTGATTGGTGGAAAGCCGTAGAGTAATGTTAAGTATTGCATCATTGTCATGAGATAACTCATTTATTACACTGTTGCCATGGGGCAAGTTAAATGATTATTGCACAGCTGGTATTGGCATCATAGTAATGTGACTGTCTACTTTGAAAATGTTTTGAAAGAATAATAAAACAATCATTGAATTCAGCATTCATATGAATCGTCAGAAAATAACCCCTCAACTGAATAATCATCCATATCATACTTTGCCTCAGTCAATAATTGCTTAATTTCCTCAGGGTTGGGTACATCTTCACACAGTTGGTGGAGGCTACTTCTGGTTGGGGTTGACAGATCGACAAAAAGAGAATGACTGGCGTTGGGTGGATGGTTCAGAGCCTACTTTTACGTAAATATATCTGTGCATGTCTGTGTAAGCACTGCTTTTTTTTGAGGATTTAGCCATAGGAGGTAGGCTGCTACATTGCATTTCTGTGTGTATGTAGGAAATGGAGGCCTGGTCGGCCTGATAACTGGAGCCATGGACATGATGAAGGAGAGGACTGTGCAGGCATTGTTCATGGAGGAAAGTGGAACGACTTCTACTGTGACGACCATCTCAGTTTCATCTGTGAAAGAGCAGTAAAGAGTTGAAATCTGTGAAAATGGAAGTGGCTATCCCAGCAAACCGATAAATACGGTCACATGACCTCACAGCTTGTATCAGAGATTGATGATTCTCTTTGACAAGTAGACCTGACGCAGGTACGACAAACGAAGAAAGACCATGTCATAGAAGTAATCAGCTGCAGTGTTTGGTTCTAGGTAAATTGTTTCATGTCCATTGTCAACTGAGATGACATTATGGCTTCATTTCTGGACGGTCATTTAATAACCTGTAAGGATCCATAACCATTCAGCAGTGAGCTTAACAAGGCTAAAGAAATAAATGAATGTGCATTTCATTACTCAAATGAATTTCCTTTGATATGTACTTTATATAATTTTGGATCATTTTGTATTACATTTGTCTTGTATTTCTCATGAACTCTAATCTGCCATTTCATTATAAGTGTCCCATTTTTGTCCCACACATAGTAATTTTTACCTATAAATGAACATATAATAGGACAAATGATGTAATAAATATGGATTTTTTCCTATTATGTTTGTTCATTCTTCTTAATACTTATTTAATGCATTTTACTGAATATGAAGTTAGTAAATATGAAGTATAGTAAATATGATGGAAATTTAAAGAATTCTACATCATGTGCATCATCAAACTGATTTTTATTGTTTCCTCCTTATCACTTATTCCAGTCGATCACCATGATGGTTATTAAATACACTTAAAAACTTGCAGTGCACTTATTTAAAAGAACATATTAATTCCATAAGTATTCACATTTCTCTCACTTTTGTTCATAATATTTGGCTCTGACTCCTCTCCCATTTCTTCTCAGCTGCACAGAAGAATGAAAATATGTAACAGTAGCACCTTTAGAGAGAGACACACTACTCAACAAACGTTTTACTGTAAAGATAAAAAAAAATAATAAAAATGAAAAGGCCATTCCATGCCATCTTTTTCATGCTATTTTTGGAGGTTTCAACTCCAGATCTAATCATCACAGTTCTTGGAGCCATTTCATTCAGAATCATAGTGAATTTGGCTTAAAGTACACAGTACATCCAAACCAAAGTCTAATATTTCACTCACAGTAACTTCATAAAATAATTTTAAGACCATATACTGTGTTAGCCACAAACCTGGGTGGTCTCGAACATCAAATGGTACATCGGTGCAGTCTTGGGTTAATACTCTGCTAACACCAGTTACTAATATTACTGTTTATAAACTCTATGGCATGAGTGAGGCTATATAGAAATAGAACACTGGTACATGGAAAGACATATTTCAGATCCTCTTCCAAGCCTAATGTAAATGATATATTTGTGGAAAATGGCTGTGTAGACCAAAACAAATCCTTTATAAATTGGAATTTAAAGAAAATGTCTGAAAACAAAGTGGTTGACACTGACTATTGCATGCCATTCAGTAAGCACAACCATGTGAAAGTGTATGTATCTGTCACTTTGTATCTTCTGATTTAGTGGTTACAAGGTCTGTGATGGATGACAACACAAGGTAACTTGACATGGAATAAACCAAAACACAACACCATGACACCATGCAATGAAGACTGACAGAGCTAGAGAGTCAGGGTCCAGGACAGGTTTATTGTCTCACTCTTCATATTGTCTCATGTGAGTTCTTAATTATTTAAAATTGTAAATTGTATATAAATTTGCAAAGCGAGATCACACTGACCTGTCTTTTCAATATATACCCTGAACGATTCTCACCAATTTTGAAACGCCACTTACTGATGTAACATTTAAGAAACAGAGTCATAGTTCAGGTGAAGTATTAAAAATCTAAACTTTTGCAAAATTTCCCCCCTTCATCCTTACACCATGCTTTATACATCTAAAACAAAAGCATTTAAATCAGGACACAATTTTACTAATGCAGACGATTCGGTAAGTAAAATGCACTCCTGGATAATGTATTCCTTATCCTGGCTGAATTCTTTTTATGTTTCATAATAACACCTCATTCACAGGGAAGTGTTTGGTAGATGTTCCACATGATCTAAGACTAATAAACAGATTAAAGCATTATTTTCCTTAGACAAATTGATAATCATTGATATGGCAACCTTTCTCTATGGAGCTACATGTTTAACATTTGTTTCTGGTTCGTCATGTTGAATTGTATTTGTCATTCAGTTACAGATAAGTAAATAGAAAGGCTGCTGAAAGAATGACTGTTTATGGCTGCTCTAATGTAAGTGATATCAGGAAATTTGTTTGTGGACTTTTAACAACGTCAAATGTAAGGACATTCTGAATGTTTTAATTAATGAAAAATTATCAGCTTCAGGGAGGTAATGGTGTTACATAATGTCATTAATTATCTTTCTATAATACCATGCCCAATCATGTTTTATTCCATGTATAAGACACCAGGTTTGAATCATTTAAATGTTTTTAAATATACATTGTAAACCATGGTTCTTAAAATAAAATGCTGTAAAATCGATCTCTAAAATAGTTCAAGACTCTCTCTCTCTCTCATCGTATCATTAGTTTATCATTTAAAAAATAAACTCTCCTGCACTAATGTCAGCGGTCTTTCTTGAGTGGTCAGTTCAAAACGTCCAAGTGGAATTTATAGTAATCAGCAAACTACTTTTTCACTCTTTCTTCATAATTTCTTCCCTCTTGAATACATTCCAAACCCAGATAAGTTCTGAGTCCAGTGAAAGGTGAGATTATATCCAAAACAGAGTTTAATCCAGAATGAGATTCAATCCACTACAGATCAGCAAAAATTCAGAAGAGGATGTGAGGGAACAATATATGAAATCCAAAATATTTATTCCAGTACTATCCCATGAAATATATCCAAAAGATTCACTGCTTTTAATTTACCATATTTTTGATGTGTTCAGGAATACTGCGATCATTTCCATCCAAGTGAAGAGCACCCAGTTCTCACTATTGGAAAAATGGTTGTAGGAGAGACTGGGTATTGGAGCATTTCCAGTGTGCAATTTGTAATTTGGGTTGCCGATCATCCTGTTTGAAGTTACCTAATCTTCTTTGTGTACAGGTCTGAGTATTAATTGATTGCTGTGGTGGTCAGTACAGTGCAGTGTTTTTCTACTCATCCTTCTCTACTATAACCTCCCCATGAAGCACCTTTCTCCTTTGACGCAGCATGTGAAAATACAGCTGGGGAAACACTGAGACAAAAATAGATAGAAATTAGGATAACTTGTGTTATACAGTGCACAGATACAACACTGAATTTCAAAACGGAGCATGAGAAAAATATGAACTTGAATCTGAAATATGAGAGGTAAATGGGGCCTTAAACTAGACATCCATATTTTTAAGGGTGTCCCTTTGTGTAATTTCATGTTCAAAGTGGATAGTTTAGAAAAAACATCCAACAATTTGCCTTCAAAATAGAAACCCAAAAACTGTACACTCCACAATACCCCATATATGAGTGTGGTTAAATTCCATGAGTAGCTCTTCAGAAGCTCACTGATCAAATCCAGATGATTTCCTGGTTTCTAAACCACATTGGTTTCATCTTTTGCACTCCGAAAAAAACAAAGCAGTGTTGCACTCTATATTGTCAAGTATAAATATACCAGAACACCAAATCTGCCAAACATACTTCTATCCAGAATCAGACATATGGAGACAATTTTAGGACTTTAGGATAGTGAAAATAGAATTTTGATCCTTAATAATAAGAAAAACAAAATACAACTTTAACTAGTAACTGAAGTGGCATATGAATAACACTCATAAAAACACATAACCATCTTTATATACACCGATCAGCCATAAGCTTAAAAACATTATGACCACTTACATGTCAAGTGAATAACATCGATTATCTCGTTTCAGTGGCACTTGCCAAGCAGTAGGGTTTAGCAGGCAGAAAGTTGGAAGTCGGAAAAATGAGCAAGCGCAATAGTCTGATTGACTTTAACTGGGGTCACATTGTGATCGCTAAATGACTGGGTCTATTTATCTCCAAAACAGTAGGCAGTGGTAAGTATCTACCAAAGGTGATCTAAGGAAGGACAACCAGTGAACTGGTAAAAATGTCATCAGTGCCCAAGATTCACTGATGACAATGAAAAGCAAAGGCTTTTACATCTAGTCTAATCCCACAGAAGACCTTCTGTAGCACAAACTGTTAATGCTGATTATAATAGAATTGTGTCAGAAGAGGTGAACAGAACAGCTGGTTTTAATGTTATGGCTGACCATGTAGATTTTATTAACTACAACATATTTCCATTGTTAGTTAATATACTTATAACTGAATTACCAGACACATTGGAGTGAATGAGCATGAGTACGTGATTGATTCTTACGTGGGATGTAGGAGAGCATTACAATGATGAGGAAGTAGTAATAGTCGAAGGAGACATTGAATTTGTTTGGGAGTCTTAAAGAGTACATGCCCGCTTTCCGAACATATGGCAGAGCAGCATATATGGTCATCAGTTCACCGATCACACCCAAAGGATACATGATGATGAACATATTATATCTGAAAAGCAGAGACAGTATGAGAGATTTTAAATCAGATTATATGCAGAAAAAAAATTTCCACAAAAGGAACTGAATGTATAGTTTAATTTTGGGCTTAAAATCATACTTATTTACACTGTATTAACAAACCCGGTATTAAGTGTTTTATGTAGTCATGGAGTTAAACACAAATTAGTCCCTGATAAAAGTTCTGATCCTGAATCATCCTTAGGGGTTTATTATACACTGCTTCCCTGAGACTGAATTCTAGACCCTTAGCCTTCTTATACATAAACACTGTACTGAGCATCTGTCCTCTATGTCCATTACTCAATTTACATAAATAAGATAATTTCAATGGGCACATTATTCTTAATCTTTTTCTTCTTATAAGAATACTACAATATGCAAAAATGTGCAAGGTTAACCTCCATTAAAGTCCCTGTACAGTAGTTAAGCACAATGAAGCAATGATGATAATCTTCCATTTACAGAACTAATTCTCAATAATTAATTTCCATCCCTCAAATGGACAGCTACAATACATGGATTTTGTTTAGTTATGTGTAATTAGACCTAAAGTCACTTAACTAGCTAAATAATAAATTACATAACACTTGTTAACTGAGAGTGAGGCCATTACAGGGAAATTCCAGACTGAGGTATTATGTATTGAATAAGCAATAGTATGGTTTGCAATTTCCTGTACTGACAGAATTAACAACGCAGGGGAGATGCAGCTCTCCATACCAAACCTGTTATTGCTGGCTGGTAAATGCTTGTATGGATGAACGAGCTCTCCCCAAACACGGGAAAAAAAAAAAAAAAAAAAACTTGCAAAGGAGCAGAAAATAGCTACCAGCATCCTTTCTACCATACATGCTACAAACACAGAAAGCTGTCTGAGTTCTTGAGCCTGTAAGTCCAGTATGTTCTCTATGTTAATTGTGCACAAGTACTGGTGGAAAGCATTCATGCTACTGGAGGTCTTATTTGGTATAGGATAAATTTTCGTAACTTTCTGGCTGTTGCTATTTTTATCGTTTGCAACACCAACAGAATCGCTTTCTCCTTCAAACACTTCAGGACACTCTCTGAATACTCATTGTCACTCATGTTAAAAAGCCACAAGAGTGGCTCTAATGTTATACTTTTTGTCAACAAAGAGCGAGAGAAAACATTAACTTTATTTGAAATTGATGTTTTTAATTGACTGCTGGTGGACCTAGAAAAAGTTATTTAGTCCATACTGGGAAAATTACAATCCATTCAACAGCCAATCAGATTGCACCTGCATCAGCACTAATAACTAGCAAAGCAAGAAACAGGTTACACACTAATGCAGTTTTTTTTTTTTAACAGTCTGATAAGATAAAACATTAGTGTGTTTTAACACATTGTATTTCAGAGTGGTCAAATGATTGCTTACATGTTTAAGGCTACTTTTATCTTTTAATCAGCCCTACTTATTAATGCATGCATAGCTGACCAGTATAGAATACTGTTATACAACATAGAAGAATATCTGTAAATATTTAATTTAATTAATATTTTCTAATTAGAATTATCTATTGTCTAGGAATTATTTAGCACAAATTAATTAATTAATTAATTAATTGTTTGTTTGTTTGTTTGTTTAGGCTGCATATGTTTAAAAGAATTTGAAATTTATGGTAGAAGGTGTGTAAGTAATATCTTGGGGAGAAGGACAAAACCTTGTATGCCTGTAGTGAAAAGAAGCTAATAGTGGAAAAGCATGACAGTGCCCTGTCCAGTAGCTCAACACAAGTCGTTTAAAACAGGCCTGACCAAAATCCAGCACAAACACATCCACAACGTTTCTTGGAGACATTTCTTAGTTCAAGACAAGCATATGTAAAATTTCCTCCTATTTTAACACATTTCCTTTTATTTTTGTCAAAAAACTATAGAGAACTTAAAATTTTTATATGGGTATGGGGATAAAAATGCTTTAACATTATCTGTTTACGTGGCAAATTAAATACGATTAGCTGTGCATTCTGTACTCATGAACGAAGCTGTGTGTCACAAATGAGCAAAGATAATTATATTTAGTATACTTGATATGCATAGTTTTTGTACCTGGCCCATTTGATGAAGTAAGGCAAATGGTTAAGCAAACTGAAAGTGTAAAAGGAGTAACGCGTGATCTCAGTGACTGTCCACACCACCAAAAACAAGATCACACTCTCTTGATTCTGGACCTAAAAAAGCAAAACATAGAACATAGCAGTGATAGTTAAAAGTTCCCTCCCTGGCACAATAGCACATAAGGGCAAATTATAGAATTATTTATCTGTACATTTTATTTTTCACACTAAATATACATAGGTTCTTTCTCTCTCTTATAATATATATATATATATATATATATATATACACACATACACACACACACATATATATACATATATATATATATATATATATATATATATATA
>JAQMYF010000010.1:3101748-3114866 GCA_030014195.1 Neosilurus mollespiculum | reverse complement strand
GAGAGAGAGAGAGAGAGAGAGAGAGAAAGTGTGTCAAACAGAAATAGAGAGAGATACAGTCAGACAGGGAGAGAGAGAGAGAGAGAGAGAGAGAGAGAGAAAGTGTGTCAAACAGAAATAGAGAGATACAGTCAGATAGATAGAGACGGAGAGAGAGAGAGAGAGAGAGAGAGACAGAGAAAGTGTGTTAAACAGAGAAAGACAGTCACACAGAGACAGAGTCAAAGAGAGACAGAAGGGCAGAGACGCACAGAATGAGAGAAAGAGGGACGCAGTGATTTGTTGTTGTTGTTTGTTTGCTTGTTGTTTGTGCACAGCTCCGGTATTTAATGCATATATACATGTTATTAACACGTGTGTCCCGAAACTTTTTTGCTCGGTCAGAGGGAAGCTCCGGTGTCAGCGTGCGGCTAAACTTATCGCGCGCGCTACACTGATGGAGGAGGACAGAGTGACGCTCGTGCGGCACCGGAGACCGTATTTGGCGAAACAGAGGCGCGCGGCGCGCGGACGGCCCCAATGAAACCGCGGTTTATTCTCTCACTCTGCTTATTCGACAAAGTGAAGCGCGTGTGAATGACAGACTTCAGCGTGACGCGCTGTCTCTCAGTTCACTCCGCTCCGGGGTTTATTGAGGTGACCATAAACGGTTACGGAGTTCTGAAACTATAAACAGCAACGCGAGCTGGTACTGCAAAGTGAAGCGCGCGGCAGTAAAACAAACAAACAAACAAACAAACACCGAGTCTGCCGAGAGAGTAAACATTTTAATCCTCACATACCCGGCTGTCATGGCGATATTGTAGAACATGAGCCATGCTGTAGCAATAATGCTCTTCGTCCGCTTTTTGTTGTTCGTTTCCTTTTCCTCAAGCGCTCCGTCCTCCTCTCCGGACGCCATGGCACCGGGGCGCGAGACCGACAACGCGTCACCGACTGGTCTCAGTGCACGAGCGCAGCTGTCAGTCAGAGAATAAGGGGCGGGCCTTTAACAAGTCTCCAGCACCACAAGAAAACAAACTCACCATGTTTCAAAAACAACAACAAAAACAAAAACTCTCGCGTATTTAAAGTTATTCCATGCACAATATTTTTACTATATGTTAAAAATGAAACGAATGACCCACACTGTGCGTGGAAAACCACCAGAAAACAAAGCCACGACTGTAAAATGAAGGAAAACTACTTTTCCCAGCATGCACAGGGAGGTCAGAAGGTCACGCCACTAGCACATATTTACTGGGTCAGTTGTTAGTGTACAGCACAGCTGAGGGCAAACATTTTGACCAAGAAGACCATCCACCTCCTCACAACCTCAAGAAAAAGCATTGCAGACTTATTCATTTGGGAACCCGGCATCATAAATAATTTGAGAATTGATATTCTTCCTCCCTCCGTCCTGTGTATAGTTATATATAGAAAAAATATATATGTTTCAGCAAGGATGTAAATCAGGGTTTGTCATAATTACCTGTTTTCATAGACAAATTAGGTTGCAAGGAGAATTTTCTATGTACTACATGGCAGATGTGATTGGCTGTGTAAGCTGATAAGCATTTGTAGGCCAGAGGCGGTGTCTGAGAAACTACTTCACAGTAGCTTCTAAAATTAGCCCCACCAGGCCCCCCGGTAGAAATCAGAGTTAAGCAAAGACACCACCAAATATAGCACAGCTGACATAATCTTCATCCTGCTACATGTACCCATACTGTACACACAGGCTACAATATTATTTATTTCCACCCTGTTAAGACATTTAATATCCCATATAACTCAAAGTTTGTCTGATAAAATAGCCTTAGCCCTAATTCATCATTCATTCATTCATTCATTCATTTTCTGAATTGCTTAATCCTAATCAGGGTCGAGGGGAGGCTGGCGCCAGCCCTAATTTCTAAATGTCAAATAATAATAATAATAATAATAATAATAATAATAATAATAAATACAAATCCTTTTAAAGCAGCTTCCATACACACAATCTTTTCAAACTCACACAATATGTCACTTCATTCAATTTCGAGTAATCATGGTAATTCCAAATCATGCCATCAATGACCACATGATGGGGCTGTACAATAAGACCATAACAAAAGGATGTCTGCCCAAAGAGAGCCACAGTTCTGAAGCACTGTATGTAGAAAAATTTATCCTTAAAAAAAAAATAAAAGCCCATGAGGAAATAGTACCATTATTCAATTTCTAATCATGAAATGAGAAATGACATGACATGATATTTACACCAAGAATAGCCACATGTCACATTTTCAACAGTGGACAAACTTATAACTTGTACATACATCATTTGTACGCACATTTTAATTCACTTAAGCCCTTCTGATGAGGAAATAATTTATTTTACTGCACTAAGTGTGGTGGTGGTGCTAGTGTGTGTATCTATATATATGTTTATGTGTATGTGTGCAAGTGGATCATATTTCAGGCATGCTAGACTATTGCTCATAGTGCCATTACTTTCCTAATTCAGGTTATCTCTAAGTCTGTGTTGAAAGTAACAGCCATAGATCAACATAGTTTCTTTGTGATTTATTCATACCCAGTTGTGTCAGATTATGTGTGCATGCTTGTGTGTGTGTGTGTGTGTGTGTGTGTGTGTGTGTGCTGGGGTGGTGGTGGTGGTGGTGGGGGGGGGTGGTGGTGTAGACCTAGCCTGTTGACCCAACATAATAGTGAGTGCAGAGTAAGCAGTGCTGTAACGTTAGTACGTGTGTGTGTGTGTGTGTGTGTGTGTGTGTGTAGTGTGTTTGTCTATTGTGGAATATGCTAGCACACTGCCACAATGCACCCTTTTCGTATGCATTTTCATCCAACAGCACCTTCAACCTTTTCTCCTTTTCTCGATCAGACTTTTTGTGCCTTTCCTCTGCATTATGGGTTCAGGGAGCAGAACTAAGTTTGCTATTTGTGAAGTACTGCAGTTTGCTGCCTTCTGTGTTCCATTTTTCATTGTGATGCAGCGCTTTGCCTTCATCCTAGCACAAGCAAAGATCCAGATGCAGCCCTCTGGTGGGAACTCTAGCATGGCTTACTGGTTGATCGTGTCTTCATCTGTTGCCTATCTGACAACTGTGGCACTTCTGGTGTGGCTGCCAATTAAGTATATGGTGTTCATGAAGAAGAAAGCCCTGGTGGGGAGAAAGAAGTGGTGAGAGAGAGAGAGAGAGAGAGAGAGAGATTATGATGATGATGATGATGATGATGATTATTATTATTACTATTATTATGCTATTCATACTATTTTGTAATTAAACCAAACTAGAAATTTCTTTCTCTTTAGGAGACCTGTTGCTCTGGCTTTTGTGCTCCTCTCCACACTACCCACTTTTGCTTTCCTAATAGCCAGTTCTGAGGTAAATACAACCTGTTGGATAATATTTACTAGTAATGATTTGGAATATACTGTGTGCTATATTGTTTAGTAAAGCGAGTAAATGTCTAGAATTGTATGCTGTTCCTAATTTACATACTGCATTGAATGTGGGTCTGTACTTGTGAGAAGGGCAAATGTTTACACACATGCTTACTGCCACAGCCTTTAGGAAATGTCTTGGCAACAATATCTTAGTTTCATAAAAGAAAAGTCAATGGAAATTCATCTGAGATGTACTGCTCTTTCTGTCCCTTCATTGTACTGCTCATTGTGATGAAGACAAACTGCTATGCCTGATGAGTAGACTCTCAGTCTTTATATTCAGGACATCTACTCTTTATGCAGGACATCTACTCTGACTGCACTGCCAGGTTGTGGGACTTGTTGTGGCTCTGTCCACATACAACATCAGAATCGGTTTTGAACCAATTTGAGGTGATCTCCCTGTCTACATCAGGCTCAAAACCAGGTCAAAAACAGTACTGTCAAGACCTCTTCCCGAGGTGATTTTGCCACGATCAACTTTGCAAAACCGATCTGCAGTGTGGCCAGGACAATCGATCTGATGCAAACTTTATTTTACATTGCTGTGAACCATTAGTTAGGCCATAAGGTTGTCCTGTATTGTACACAATGCCTATGCAGGATATTGATATAGTATCATGCCTGTTGAACTATTGTTCCCAATGGCACATTGTAAAAAAACAAAAAAAAAAAAAACCAAAAACTAAATAAATACCAACCTACTGAGTACGCACATGCACAAAGCATGTAAACAAGCGGCAAGGTATGTAAAAAGAGATGTAAACAAGGAGCATTAAGTATGATTTGGGCATTTGAGCATTCAAAGAGATGTAAACAAGGCCGTAGTTGACCTTTCCTAAACACTCAGTTGCCTTTACTGATCTATCATCACGTGCTTCTTTATAACAGGCTCAGTAAGTTCGACTTACCTGTCATTTACTACTGTTCACCTTCCATTGGCAAGAGTTATCCCCTTTCTACACAAAGGATTTGACCAGTGGCTCTACCACATTCCTAAAGCTAGACCTTAGGTCATTGTGCATCAACCTCATAAAATTTGTTATTCAAGCTAGAATGCAGATATTGATTGATTAAAAAAGAAAGAAAGAAAGAAAGAAAGAAAGAAAGGCAACATTTATAATTTTGATAACCATTTTCCCATAGCTGATTACGACTCAGCTAGTTTCAGGATGTCATGCGCTATATTTTGTATAATATCTACAGTTCTCACTTTTGATGGCTTCAAACTACTACATGCCTAAATGGTGGACACTTGATCATCACACTTATATGAGGACCTCCCCCTAACTGTTGTAACAAAGTTGCAAGCACACACTTGTACAGGATGTATTTTTAAGTTGTTGCATTACAGTTTCCCTTCACTGGAACTAAAGGACCTTGCCCAAACATGACCTCAGTTTCAATGAACATCTTTGGGACGAATTTCTTATGCAGACAATGTGCTGAAATCTCTGCCTGACCTCAGTTATACTCCTGTGGGTGATTGTTCTTGTAGGAAATTCCTTTACCGCAGCCAAACTGCAGCGAACGGAAAGCCTTCATAAAACAGGTTATAGGAATGGTGTTACACCTTCAAAAAAGGGACTAACTTTTAAAGTTATGTTGTTACAAGAGCACATATTGGTGTGATGTTAATGTGTCTACAAATCTATGCCCATATAAGGCAGTTCTCACCGAGCTTCATTATGGAACTGAAACTTCCATTGCCTTCAAGTCAATGACATTCAGCTTAGCTAAGAATAAGGGTTCAGTAGGTAAGTTTGGGGCCATGGCTTGGCACATGTGCATTTATGCGCAACCATTTACATTTCACACAGACCATCTGGAATTTTGGTCCTGCGTACTTGGTACATCAGATCCTGGGCAGAGGCCTGTTCAGATTCAACGCAAGTCTGATAGTCTTCATTATAGTATGAAGTCAGAAGAACTGAGAGAAACTCGGTTTTCTCATGCCAGTCTAGACCTATGGTGCCTGACCTTATCCGGTTCCTTCACTTTTTAATTAGATAAATGTCTTTCACCTGGACTTACAGCTGGCCTTTCAGCTGTACCATAAACTGTCTATATTACATCTATTTTTACATGCCGTTAATTTTATTGAAGGACTTGACCTAATACAAACAAGGGGCATTTACACCGTAATTTCACCACCTGTCCCTATGCAATATCTCAGCATTGTTTCAAACTGCTGCTCATGAAACATTACAGGGCAATACATTTAGAGGAATGCATGGTTTACCCTCTTTCATATACCTGAGCTCACAGATACCCATGACTGGGATATTGTTGCCATTATTGACAAGGGAGATAGCATATACCATGCCTGCCACCCAGAGATCACAGCCATTGTGGTTTGTGGGACTGCTAACCATGAGTGACTGTAATATTGTAGGGATTCAATCTTGCAATCTTTTGGCAATATGGTGAATGTGAAATTTTTCATACAGACTACAAAATATTTCTGCACCATCATTAGGCCTTTGCTGTCGACAGCGAAAACAGTGATTAGCAAAAAAAAATTCATTAAATAGGTAGGATTCAGCATTCCCATGGATAAATTTCAAGTGGCCACATTTGTAACACAGTTTGATGTGTTTTAAATCTCTCTCTCTCTCTCTCTCTCTCTCTCTCTCTCTAGGTGCAGATTAGAAATGATATGCAATTTGATACATTCACTGAGCTACCTGTGTCTTTGGTCCTGTTTTCTCTAATCCTTATTGACATTGTGGAAAGAATACGCCACTGCAGACTTACTGGCCGGGGTAAAAACACGTTCTTTCCTTGTGTGAACACATATAATAAAACTTATTAGAGTACCATTGGGCAATTTTTTTTTTCTTTTGGTCTGACTAAAGCAAATTTATCCACTCCAGATTGCATGTACAAAATAATACTTACTTACTAGTCGGGTGTTTGTGGGTCAAAACTCATGACTACACGTCCCCTCCGTCCATCCCTGTCTCCTGCAATTGGTGCATCAGCTCAAGATTTATGGTTATAGAGTGTGTCGTTGTCGAAATCAGTTAATCAATCATCTTCACCAGAGTTCATATTAACCTACTGGGAATTTATCCAGAGTTTCCACTTTCTGATACCAATGACTTGAGAAAGCTATAGAATAATATATAGATATTATAAATAAATGTAGATTGGTATCTGATTCATTTATAAAGAATTTTAAAATAAAACAGGACCCACCCTCACAGTTTTCCCATTTCTTTCTTCTTACAGAAATTTAACTCATTTTAACTCATTTTAATTTAATTCAGTTAACCTTAATCATATATATTCCGGTAAAGAGGTACCTTGGTACTCTAATAACTTTATTGTTGCACCCTAGTATGCGGGGAAAAAAAAGTGTATCTTGGAATGTGATATAATGTTAACAATTTACCAACAACCCCAAATCATAAAAAGTAAAGATGGTATGGAAAATGCAAATAAACGCTGTCATTTTGATTAATGTACTTACAGTACATGAGCTGACAGCCTCACGATGCTTCTATTCAGTGGGTGTTGATAGCATATTATTTCACATTATGGACCCAAGATATTTCAAAAGGACAATGCAAAGCACATTATGCACACATTACAAAGGTAGGGTTGCAGAAGAAGAGGGTCTATCAGCCTGTACCCAGTAAAAATATGTGCCAAATTTGAAACAACAACAGAAAAAAAAGTGCAAATGCTGAGCCCTTAAAATTTGTTTACAAGATGAACGGAACAAAAATAACTCCTGAAATGGGTTTTTAGTCCATAATTGTATTTTAACTACTGTGACAAGGAAAGGCAACATCATAAAGTGGTGAATGCTTTGCCATCCCAACTTTTTTACCTTCACCAATTGTTTTTGGTTATGTGTTCCCCTGTGAACATTTGTGTGTTTGTACATAACTTGAAAAGTTATGCGCATATTTTGATATTTTTTATAGAGCATGATACAAGTAACAAACCATTAGGGATTTTTTGGGGGAAAAAAACCCTATTCTTTAACATGGGGCAAAATGTTCATAAGACACCCACTAAGGGGGAGACATTTTATTATAACTATACCAAGTCTTATCCAGATTTTTGCGGTTAATTAATGCACTTGCCATGACAATCCATTGTGCCGGGTGGAGGTACCTTCCACTCTATGAGTGTCCCTCTGGTTTGGAATATGTGGCAGGCTTGAAAAGCAGGAATGGATCTTTATTAACAAATAAAATAAAGTTGACCATACAAAACATGAAATATATTGGGTTCATACTGATTGCAATGACATACAAGTCAAAGTAAAAATAGAGATCACTGTTTACCTTTTTTTACATCCACAACTTTCCTGATTTGTGTTGAGTTGTAAATTATCAGTATTCATCATCATCTTCTTCCGCTTAATCTGGGGTCGGGTCGCGGAGGCAGCAGCCTAAGCAGTGATGTCCAGACGTCCCTCTCCCCAGCCACTTCCTCCAGCTATTCTGGAGGGTTCCCAGACCAGGCATTCCCAGATCAGCTGAGAGACATAGTCCCTCCATCGTGTTCTGGGTTGACCCCTGGGTCTCTTCCCGGCTGGACATGCCCAAAACACCACACCAGGTAGGCGTTCGGGAGGCATTCTAATCAGATGTCCGAGCCACCTCAACCGGCTCCTCTCAGTGCAGAAAAGCAGCGATTCTACTCCGAGCTCCTCCCAGATGGCCAAGCTTCTCACCCTATTTCTAAGGGAGAGCCCTGCCACCCTGTGAAGGAAGCTCATTTCAGCCACTTGTATTTGCGATCTTGTTCTTTCGGTCACTACCCAAAGCTCATGACCATAGGTGAGGGTTGGAACGTAGATCGACTGGTAAATTGAGAGCTTTGCCTTTTGGCTCAGCTCCCTCTTCACCAAGACAGACAGGTATACACTTCGCTTTACAGCAGAGGCTGCACCAATCCACCTGTCGATCTCCCGTTCCATCCTTCCCTCACTCGTAAACAAGACCCCAAGATACTTAAACTCCTTCACTTGGGGCAGGTCCTTGTTCCAGACCCGGAGGGCGCACTGCACCCTTTTCCAACTGAGATCCATGGCCTCAGACTTGGAGGTGCTGATTCTCATCCCGGCCGCTTTACACTCAGCTGCGAATCGCTCCAATGAGAGCTGGAGTTCCCGGCTTGATGAAGCCAAAAGGACAACATCATCTGCAAAAAGCAGAGACAAGATCCTATGGCCACCAAACCAGAACTCCTCAATGCTGTTAGTAAAAATTACGAAAACCACACTGTTCCCTCTTGAATCCAAGTTTCAACTCTCAGTTGGATCCTCCTCTCCAGTACTCCTGCATAGACTTTCCCGGGTAAGCTGAGGAGTGTGATTCCACGATAGTTGGAACACACGCTCCGGTACCCCTTTTTAAAACGGGGAACTACCACCCCGGTTTGCCAATCCAGAGGTATGGCCCTGATGACCACGCGATGTTGCAGAGACGTGTCAACCAAGACAGTCCTACAACATCCAGAGCCCTGAGATATTCACCGGCCCCTGCCACCGAGGATCTTTTTGACTACCTCGGCGACCTCAGCCCCAGCAATGGGCGAACCCCCATCAGAACTCCCAGGGTCTTCCTCTTTCATGGAGGTCATGTTGGTGGGATTGAGGAGGTTCTCGAAGTATTCCTTCTACCTCTCAATGACATCCCCAGTCGAGGTGAGCAACTCCTCACTACTACTATAAGCAGTATTTGTGGAGAACTGCTTCCTCGTCCTGAGGCGTTGGATGGTGGCTTTTCGATGCCAACTGATAGTTGCTTTCCAGGCCCTCACCGAACTCCTCCCACACTCAAGATTTTGCATTGGCAACAACCTGGGCTACAGCACATTTAGACTGCAGGTACCTATCTGCTGCCTCTGGAGTCTCAAAGGCCAAAAAGCCCGGGTAGGCCTTCTTCTTCAGCTGGACGGCCCCCCTCACTGCAGTTGTCCACCACTGGGTTCGGGGGTTACCGCCACGACAGGCACCGATGACCTTCCATCCACAACTATGGGCTGCTGCCTCAATAATGGAGGCACGAAACATGGCCCATTCGGATTCCATGTCCCCTATAGGAAATATAATATCAGTATTATATTTCCTAAAACTATTTTTTTTTAATTGTACTTCTTTAACAGTTAATGCATATGTAATTCCCCTTAATGCATATTTTAGTCGTAAAAGTACATGATAATTCATGTTTCTAAAACTTAGATTAAATCAATTATTAGTATTAGTAATGCAATTATACAGGGGCACAACATAAACAAACCTGCATTTGTGTGTGTGTGTGTGTGTGTGTGTGTTTGTGTGTGTGTGTGTATCTAGCTAATGAATTACATCGAAATGCAGACATCCCAACCCTTAGCCACATTGATATGATGATGCCAATATCTGGTCATGCCACTGGACCATCTCCTGCAGCAGTGAGTATAGGTGTGGGGCCACAGAATGGAACAAGAACAGTGAATGGGCCCACTTCAAGGTTACCTGGAAGAACTACAGTTACTGGCTTGTCAGGCAATGGGATGGTGACTGGGTTGCCTGCCAGTGGGGCAATTACAGGCAACATGACAGGCTCAGCTGTGCCTAGCAATGGAGCAGTGCCTATACTACCAGGCAATAACCAGAGGCAGCCATACACTATATCTGACACTGGCCTGCCCTTAAGAAATTTCCCATATGCCACTGCATACACAGGCCCACTCCGTTTCTTGCTGGCAAGTGATGTGCGCGCTGAAGCCTTTGCTGATAGCTTCCTGTTCTGGTTGGACACAGCTGAAATGGTGCGAGTTGCAAATCACACCTCTGTCTACTTCTCAGGATGGGCTTTACCAGTGTACCTCTTCAGCTTCCTTTCAATGCTACGATTGGCCCTAATGCCTCACAGTCCTCTTCTTTCACCACTGGGGGTAGCCCTACAAGACCTCCCCTTCCTCATTTTGAGAGTGGCCCTTCTAGCCATTTTTGGATTTGTCACACCAGTCCTGTTTGTGATGAAGAACCTTTTGGTGTGTTTGGCTTACATTTACTTTAACTTTATGACCAAGCTTAAAGTGTTCAACACTGAGAGGATGTTCTGACTATTCAAACAAGTAAAATTACAGTAAACAAAGACTGTTACACTGTATGGCTGGATTAAAAATGGATCTGGGTTCAAATCACACTATTTGTGTATAAGATATAAGAACAAGACTAATGTTGAGTGTTTTCTCCTTACAACACCTCCTAAATGTCCCTAATAATATATTTACTTACTATTATTAAGTTAATTAAGTTCTTGTATTATTTTAAGGAATTGAATGTGCCATAAAACCTGAGTTAAAAAGAGAGATAAAAATTTAATCTCACATAATGCACTTTAACTAAAGTTTTTTTAAGTGACTTTAGTTTATTATATTTTTATTTCATGTTACTTTACTTTAATTGTCATTTACAGTAATTGTGTAAAAAAAAAAGGAAATTAGAAATAACTGGATTTATTATTTTTAATTATTACTACTACTGTGATTTTTTTTTACACATCTCCTTTATATATATTATGATATGATTCAACTTAATGCACAAAAAGATTTAGGGTACTTTTCACTCTATAATAAAATAAATACACTTTGAAATTGAAAGTGGTATTGTTCTGGGAAAAAAAAAGGTGTCTCTTGTGCATTATTTATTTGCTTTATGCCTCATGATGTGTTACTTTTTAGCTTTGAATGTGTGTTTTAGGGAAACAGCAACTCTTCATGTTGTATGTGTCAGTGTCAGTGTCAGCCCAAGAAAAAACAGGATTATTTTGTCTTCAAGTTTGTTAGCTGCATGAGTAACACACACACACACACACACACACACACACACACACACACACACACACACACACACACACACACACACCAATATGTTAATGTTAAACTTCAGTTCATGTGTTTTATTGTCTTTCTGATGACAATCCATAGCCAGAAATTCTGTATATTATCTGTTTAATTATCTGTATTTAATGTTCACCCAAATGATAAAGAGACCAATGTTGCTTTCATGGTAATTTTCCCCTGAGGTCATCTATGTTGATGGCATCCTGTGTGTGTTTCCATGTAAACACAAGTTTGCTGAAAATATTTTCAGTGGCTAAAGAATCTTTAAAAACAGCTTTGGTACCATAAACAGCAGTGCTGCCTGACCCTATGCCCCTGGAGATCTGCCTCCCTGAAGACTTTTTCTCCAGCCATTCCCATCTGAACATCTAATCTAGAATTCAGACTTAAGACTTAAGGTAATGAACAGATTTGTCAGGTGGGCCCCATTATGATTTGATCTAAAGTCTTCAGGGGGGTAAATCTCCAGGAACAGAGCAACACTCATATACAGTAAAAGACAAAAACACCCACAATAACCTTTTATTATCATTATTTATTTATTATCTTTTTTTTTCATTTGTTGATTTGTTCATTCGCTGAACTGCTTAATACTACTAGGGTCATGGGAAAGCTCGATCCTATCTCAGTTGACCGAAGGAAGGGTACACCTTGAACAGCTCAGTAGTCCATTGCAGGGCAACACACACAAACATGTAGGGGCAATTTTTTAACATCCGATTAGCCTAATGTGCAAAAAACCAAAACCAAAGGGAAAAAAAAGGTGTCCACCACGTGGTTTGGGGATTGCCCCCACGATAGGCATAAATGACCTTCCGGCCACAGGTCCAGGCTGTCGCCTAAATAATGGAGGCATGGTACATGGCCCATTTGGATTCCATGTTCCCGGCCTCCACTGGAATGTGGTTCTAGCTCTGTCGGAGGTGGGAGTTGAAGGCCCTTCTGACAGGAGACTCCCCCAAACGTTCCAAGGAGACCCTAACTACACGCTTGGGTCTCCCAAGTCTGGAGGGTGGCCTCCCCCACCATCGGAGCCAGCTCACCACCGTGTGGTGATCGGTTGACAACTCAGATCCTCTCTTCACCCGAGTGTCCATAACAAGCGGCCACAAGTCCGATGACACGGCTACAAAGTCAATCATCGAACTGCGGCCTAGGGTGTCCTGGTGCCAAGTGCACTTATGGACACCCTTATGTTCGAGCATGGTGTTCGTGATGCACAAACCATGACAAGCAAAGAAGTCCAACAACGAAACACCATTCCGTGGTGACCCACCTCCAGGCAAGGGAGAGTGTGTCCTTGAATTACTACTCATAGAGGTCTTCTGAACCATGCTTAGTCTGGACCTTTACCTAGGACCTGTTTGCCATGGTTGACCCTACCAGGGGCATAATAACCCTGAAAACATTGCTCCCAGGACCATTAGGACACGCAAACCCCTCCACCATGATAAGGTGCTGATTCAAGGAGGGTTTCGTGTTAAAATATTAAATTATATTTTTTGGTAATCCACGAATTAACTGAACACAATGACCCACCTGAAGAATCCGGTCCACTAGATCCATGGGCATAACCACGTATTCTTTTGAGTAATTCAGAAACTGTTTCCACGATAGCACAGCTGGTAGCTGCTCAGACCAAGATGGATTTCTCAGCAGTGAAGTAGATGATATGTTGTTATCCCTTACGGTTTACTAGAGGTAGACAAATGCAAATAATCACTGAAATAACAGGAATCTGGCAGTAACAGAAATAAATACAAAAAATGCTGTGTTTGTTGCTTAATGACTTTTCTGTTTTACTGTATCCTGTATTGGGGCCATAAAT
>JAQMYF010000010.1:3021020-3039417 GCA_030014195.1 Neosilurus mollespiculum | reverse complement strand
ACACACACACACACACACAATATATATATATATATATATATATATATATATATGCTCCAGACTCTGCAACAACACTAATCGAGAGGCACCACCAAGCAAGCAACACCATCGAGAACAAGGAGCTCTTCAAAAAGATCAGGGACAAAGTGTGTGAAGATGTTGCATAACAAAACAATATCTGAAACCTTAAACATTTCATGGACCACCGTTAAATCCATCATCACAAAATGAAAAATAACAATAGCAGACACAAATTCTGTGTCTTTTCAGGCTGCAAAGCATGTAAATAAAAACAAAATGTAAGTATTCTGAAGGGCTGATTCTTTTGTAAACCCACTCTATCACATCTTCATGTCATCTGTAAGTCATTACCTGGTAGTTTATGTAACTAATGTATGGAAAACAATGTAGAAACTTACTCTGCTGTGATCTGTGCTTGAAATGCATGTTTGTTTAAAATGCTTGTCTGTTAATTGCAGCTCTCAGTTAACTTCAATATTCATCAACAAATGCATGTGTACAGTTGTCCATAAGGGGAGCTTAAAGCATAAAATATATTTAGGCCAATGGGGTAAAAGTTAATTACAAGCCAATACAGTAGGGGGAGCCCAGGGGCAAAAAATACCAATTCTTTCAAACTTTTTAAAATCAAAACCTTTTTTTTTTGATCTGGCAGTGTATATTTTCATTTCATTATATTTGCTGAACAAAGTAATCCTCCTATGGTCGCAGGGAGGATGGGGCCTATCTCAACGTACTCTGGACAAAGGCAGGGTACACCCTAAACAGCTCGCCAGACGGGGTCAAGGAGACCAACACAGGGCCAACACACACACACACACACACACACACACGCACACCCCTAGGGGCAATTTAAACCAGCCAATTAACCTAATGTGCATGTTTTTGGACTGTGGGAAGAAACCTGGACTACCAGGAGGAAATCCACGCAAGCAGGGGGAGCACATGCAAACAGAAACGCCATTGCCATGCGCAGGACTCAAATCCAGAACCCAGAAAAACAGCCTTGACCTAGTGGGGCTTACGAATCTGCAGCATTTATGTTTCAAAAATTAAATAGCATTAATTGGCCATATTAATAATTATGCTCACAAGAACAGTAAGGCAGACATTTGTGTGTGTGTGTGTGTGTGTGTGTGTGTGTGTGTGTGTGTGTGTGAGAGAGAGAGAGAAAGAGAGAGAGAGAGAGAGAGAGAATTTTCATTTGTCTGTGTAGCTCTGCACCATAGAAATGATGTGACAAGTTTTACATTAAATATAGAGACAGATGGTTAAAGGTCTAATTATCAGCTGTGCTTGTTTAGGTGTATGTGTGTAAAACGCACCTCTAAGAATAATAATGAGCAGTCTGGATTTCCATTTTTCACTTCCAAATTGTCCATAGCTTCAGTAATGTGTGTGTGTGTGTGTGTGTGTGTGTGTGTGTGTGTGTGTGTGTGTGAGTAATATACACAGGCATGAAAACACTGGCAGCTTGCAAGGAGGCGAGGAAAATGGAACTGATGAAAAAATGCAGTGATTGTAGTGAGTGAATGCAGCCATCAGATGAAGAACTATGTAGAGAGGTAGTAAGTGTGAAATGAAGTGAGAGCACAGCACGGTGATCCAGTGAAGAAATTGGCAAAGAGAATGTGATTTAATTGGTGGGAGAGACAAGACAGAATTGTAGTCTCACTGATCAGTATTTATTATTACGTTGGCGTAGTGGTTAGCAAGTCCACAGCAAGAAGGTCCTAGGTGTGATTCCTGGGCTTATGCATTTCTGTGTGGAGTTTGCATGTTCTCCCTGTGCTTGCTTAGGTTTCTGCTGGGTACACCAGTTAGCTCCCACACTCCAAAGACATGCACGTTAAGCTAATTGACTGTTCCAAATTGCTCCTAGGTGTGAGTGGGAATGGTTGTGTGTGTGTGTGTGTTGGCCCTCGATGTTCTGGCGAGCTCTTCTGGGTGGACCCCGACTTTGCTCAATATTGGCTGAGATAGGCTCCAGCTTCCCCGTGACCCTAATAGGAATAATCAGTTTGGCAAGTGAGTGAGTGAGAGCATTTATCACACTAAATGTGATTTCTATTGGCTGTCGAATAACATTGTCCCTCCCAGGCAGAGAAGAAAACTGTCACAGTAGGCAATGAAAAGCAGAGCAAGGTGGAAACAGTGGCAAGAGAACGAGAGAATATTAAGGTTTGTTATTATGCAAACCCATGTGCTTATATAAAATTTGGGATAAAGCTGAGGTTTGTAATATTCTGCATGTTTTAATCTCTATCTGGATTATTATAAATGGATAATCCCTAGTTTACCTCTTTGTCACTGCTCACTACATGTGTCCTATTTCCCCACCCATTTCTATGTATTTCTGTATTAATACCTGTCTGCCAAATCCTCGCTCTATAATTGGTGGTCTTTTTCTAGCCCAGCTGGGTGGGGTTTTACATATTCATATCTATCCCATCTCAGTTTTGAGAGTTTCTACAGGCAACAAGGAGGAGGAATCATGGGAGTTTTCTCACCTTGCTTCACAGGATTTGTTATCACCTCCTAAGGAGAAAGTCATTTCAGCACTTTCTCATCTTCTCTATCTGTTAATTATTCTACCGTTCCTGGCTGGGTTTTAGCTACCATTGACAATCCCATTGCTGTGTGTAGAACTGTTTCTGTGGTTATATGAAGTTGTTTTTGATATAAATGGACTTCTACATGGATCCTCTCGACCTGGTCCCAGACCCAGTCCTTGACAACAATGCAGTGAGTGTGAAACTGAGGCCTTTCCTCTGAACTGGAGTTTTTACATGACCATGCACAAAGCACCCAAGAGCAAGAAAGTCTCCTGGGTGAGTGTGGGTTGTCTAGATAGGGATTTGAAAATGTGTTGTAGGTGGTTGTGTGGGTGTAGATGATATCATATATTAAGTCTATAAGTTCACAAGATCTTTTGTTTATTAAACTATGAGGTTACCATTTGACTCATAGACAGACCCTGTCTGGACCCCACGAACACAAAAAATTTGAGAGTTTTACACTACTGCTGAATAATGTAGGGTTGCAAAATTGACTGTGCTTATCAGCATTTAGTCATATAAAACTGCAAGTGATATGTTAAAAAAAGTAGAGAAAGCCTATGTCTGAGTATTCAAATATTTATTACTGCTAATTTGCAGTCATAATACAGCTCTACAAAGAAGGATTTAACATATACTTTTTTGGCAAAATTTTAATTTGTAAATGAAGAGTACACTTGCAAAACCTGCTAAGTCAAGTTTGTCATTTTTTAAGAAAAATCCATTTTTTATAGGCATAGAAATTCGAGTTTTGCTTCTGCTACAGTTTATATCATTAGTTAGCAGGTTTTGAAAGTGGAGTTATCAGTGGGACATGTGCAGGTGCCTACAAAAGGCTAAGGGAAATAAATTTTTTGTTTGTTTGTTTGTTTTTTTTTGTTTTTTTACAAACTTGACTTAGCAGCTTTTTCAAGTGGACTCCTCAAATATATTTTTGACCTTGTATAAATGTTTGGATATATGTTTGCACATACACTGCCAAAAAAACTTCTATACTTTATTATTTTACATTTTTTATTTGGACTGCCTGTAGCCTTGATTATCGCGCGTAATCTCCTAAGCATTGTTGCTTCAATTGGTCAGGTCGAGGCTCAGCAACATTATGTGACAAAAAAATTAAGTCAGCTGATGACCTGAATGTACTGAATGACCAGGTTTCCGATCAATGGATTTTCTTCCCTGATGAGGGTGAATTTAAAATTGGGGCTCAAATAGTGAAAGAGTGGTTCAGGCAGCATGAGGAATCATTTTCACTCATGAGCTGGCACCACAAAGTCCTGACCTTAACCCTATTGAAAGTTTTTGGGATGTGCTGGAGAAGACTTTATGGAGTGGATTGATTTTCCCATCATCAATGCAAGATGTTGGTGAAAAAAAACCAAGCTGTATTTTTTAAACATCTTAGTAAAATGTCTTTATTGAAGACACTGGCGGAATATTGTGATTTCTGTAAATTAGTTTTCATGCTCTTTGATGTTCTCATAAATGTTAAATGTAAACATAAATTAAATAATAATTCTTTGGACAAAGCCTTGACCACCCTTTTTTACATTCTTACATTCCTGATGTATAATAGGGTGCTTTGTCTAAGCCTTTAATAAAAGGTAATATGTTGCATCTGCATCGTTTCCTGACAGGCTGCTTTGCCATCATCATGAAAGATTCTCATAGTTGTTGGAATGTTTTTTTCTGCTCGAGGAAAGTTCTGGGGTGAATAACTAAAGCATTTAAATGACATCAACATCAAAATCAATCAGCTCACTAAAATATTCAGCCAGGAGTCCTCTTTAAGTAAAACCCTGGTAGCAGTTTCTATTCCACTAATTTCCCTTTTGAATAAGTTCTTGAAAGAGACAGCCAATTTGCAGGGGCTTCCTTCTCAATTGTTCCCTCTATTTTCCAACCAAGAGGGCGTGTCCTATAAGTCCAAGATTGTACAATTCATTGACTTTCTCAATCCTGTGGCAATCAGATGGGTTACAGCTGTGTGAGAAAAGAGTTGTGATTCCCTTTCTTCACAAGCTTATTTCATAGAACTTTTCTGCAGAGATTTTGATCACTTACCTAAAAAACAGCTCTGAAATCTGCTGGCTGCTGGAAGTGGATGGAATTGGACAGTGGATTTGGCCTGCAGTCATAGCCAGTTTTCACATTGGACTCAGTGCTGAGGTACTCATAAAATGTCCAAGTTTCATGTTGATTCCCTCAGTGGCTTGGCCACTCACCTCAATAACCTCCTCAAGAACTGCCAAACTGTTCAGGGAGCCCTCGGCACAGTGTGTGGGCCCAAGTCCCTTGAACCTATGCAAGTTACATGCACAAAGCTAAGCCTTGCTAAGCATGAGAAGCTAGAGATGTTAGTGACTGTGCTCCTATCAAGGCTACATTAATCACATGGTAGCTAACTGCCCAACAAGAAGGTTAGTCCCCATTCTTTTTGGTACAGCACATGGGACACCTCTTCTTTCACTTCTGCATTGAGTCTTGCTTACTTCCTTGCCTCCCAGTCATTTACTCTGAATGTCCAGATCAAGCATTTAGAAAATGCTTTCATTCTTCTTGTTCTGGAGTGGCACCAGAACCACTGCAAACTTCACTGTCCATGACATTGCTACACAGCTCAATCTCTCCATTTAGACAATATGGTACTAAGTTACTCACTAGTCTGATCACTGCGAGTGTCATTGTCTTCATCTTCCTCATCTCCTTGTCATCACCACTGTGGCAAGTCCCAACCTTCTCGACACATATCCCAGAAGTATACCATGGAGGTTTTCATTGTGAACATGACAGTTGGTTTACTATCTACCTAGTGTCAGTCAGAAATAACAGGTAATAGACATCTACATTGCCAGCCTTCAATTTTCCCCCCTTGCATTGTCTACAGGGGGCTAAAAAAATCTTCATCTTTATCTTCTTACTCTTGATCTGGGGTCGGGTCACTGGCTAAATCATGTCACAGCAAAATGTCCATATCTTTTGCCATTGGTTCATGCTCAGCCAGTATGTTCACTCAGCTTGACCTTCATAACCCATACAATCTTGTATGCATCTGAGCAGGTAATGAGTGGAAACCAGCTTTCAGCATTACCTCTGGCCTTTATAAGTAGTCTGTCATATCCTATGGGCTCTCTTGTGCCCCCAAGGTGTTATAAGGCCTGTTAAACAATGTAATGTAATGACTCGCCTCCTTAAATGTTCTGATCTACTTTAATAAGGAGAAATAAGAATTCCATGTCTCCACACTATCATTTCTCAGGTATATAAGTGGTCAGAAGGAAGTCATGTACCTTCAACATTTCCTTGGATTTGCACCTTTCTACTGACACTTCATAAAGATTAAGATAAAGAGATCTTTATTGTAAACTGTTGCATAATCAGTGAAAATCAGTTTAGCAGCTCTCTGTTTAGCAGCAATTATATAAAAAAGTGCACAAAAGACAACAAAGGAACTACACTAAGCTAAATATGTGCAAATACCTACATGCACATATACACCTACCTATATGTACACATATAGACACATACATACATATATCCTGTATATGCAAACACATATACATCTATCCACATATTCACACATGTACAGTCTTATACATCTATCCACATAATCACACATATGCACACATATACATCTATTCATATATTCACCTATATACACATACACAGAAGGGTGCATGATATGCCCTAACCCCCAGTGCTTATCCCCGGTTTCTGTAGCGTGAAGCGACTAGGAGTTCAATTCCTCCTGGATGGGACGATAGTCCATTGCAGGTCACGTTCCCAGTATTTTTTAGTGGTACCCATTTATACTGCTGGGTGGACAGAGGTACACTTGTGGTTAAGACCTTTCCCAGGGGTCTTAGCACGGTGGGTGTCTGACAGGGATTCAAACCCACAACCTTCTGATCTCTGTTGAGGTCTGTTGCTAAGAAGTCTAGTATCCAGGTGCATAATGAGCTTCCTAGGCCCAGGTTGCCCAACTTCTGAACAAGTTTATGTGGTAGGACTGTACTGAAAGCCGAGCTGAAGTCTACGAACAGCATCCTCACATAGGAGTTACTGCTGTCCAAGTGTGTGAGGGCTGTGTGGAGGGCTGTATTGATGGCATCCTCTGTTGACCTGTTTGCTGTGTATGCAAACTGATGTGGATCAAGATCAGCAGGGACAGCGACCTTAATGTGAGACAGGACTAGTCTCTCGAAACATTTTGTGATGATGGGGGTTAGAGCAAGTGGGCAATAGTCGTTCAGGCAGCTCAAGGGTGGCTGTCTTGAGGCAAGTGGAAACCATACATTGCAGTAGTGGGAGGTTAAAGATGGTGGTAAAAAAAAAACCCTGCTAGTTGATCTGTGCATTCTTTAAGTACCCTTCCTGTTACTGCGTCTGGACCAGTAGGTTTCCTCGCTTTGACTCTGTGGAGGGTGGCTCTCATCTGGTGCTGCTGCAGCTGGATGGGGTCATCGCCCCTCTCCGGAAGAGCAAGGCAGGTGCGTGTATCTCCACTGTGTTGGTCAAAGTGGGCAAAGAACTGGTTCTGGGTGTCTGATAGGGTGCTGTCCAAGGAGTCTGCTGATGTGTGCGTGTCTTTCCACATATTCCTGGTGTTGTTCTCATCAAAGGGCTTTGAACATGAGTTGTTTATATTTGTGCTTAGCTTTTTTGATACCTCTTCGCAGGGCCTGATGTGCTTCTTTGTAAACCTCCTGGTCTCCTGACTTGAAGGCATCATCCTGTGCTCTAAGCAGGGTGCACATCTCACCATTGAACCACCGTTTCTGGTTCAGGAACACTTTAACAGACTTTGTTGTGGCCACATTCTCAGTAGAGTAATTTATGTAGGAGAGCACAGCTGATGTGTGACCCTCCAGGTCTGTCTCCTCTGTGAATATTCCCCAGTCTGTAGAGTCAAAACAATCCTGTAGAGCTGTGGTGGCTTCCTCGATCCACACCTGGACTTCTTAACTGTTGGTCTTTGGCTACAGATTTTAGGTTTATAAGCAGAAATTAGGGAGAGAGAGGTGATCTGAGAGTCCGAGATGTGGAAAGGGGGTGGCTTTATAGGCATCTGGAATGTTGGTGTAGACCTGCTCCATTGTGTTTGTTTTCCCTTGTCGGAAAACTCACATTTTTGTAGAATCTGTGCAGGACAGATTTCAGGTTTGCATGATTAAAGTCTCCTGCCACAAGTATAACACAGTCCGGCTGTGTCGCTAGCTGTTTGTTAGTGGAGTGTTGGAGCAGATCCATGGCTAGCTTAGCATTAGCTTGGGGCAGCATATAAACTGCAGTTATAACTACAGACGTAAGCTCTCTCGGCAGGTAGAAAGGTCTACACTGTACCGTCAGATACTCTATATCCGGACAGCAGTGAATATCTTTGGTTATGGCACTGGAACACCAGCTGTTGTTAATGTAAACCCACAGGCCTCCTCTGAGTTTCTTACCAGGCATGCTGGCTCTGTCCGCTCTGAAGGTGCATCCAGGGGTGTCCAGGGTGAAAGTGTCCAACTAAGTCTCAGAAATTACTGTTGCACAATAATTCATGCAGTGTAAAATTAAAGTGTAGTCGTAACTCGTCTATCTTGTTGTTGAGTGACCAGGAGTTGGTGAGAAATAGGCATGAAGTATGGCTGGTTTGTAGGGGTTAGCATTTAGCTTAGCCCTTAGCCCTGCTCTCTTACCCCTTTCCTATTTCTGTGTCATCACTGCCTGTGCCACTTCAGTGGAGGGATGGAGAGAGAGGTCTGTGGGCTTACGGATCTCTGGCGAAATTAAGTCCCAGCTGCTATTATTGTCAGATGTGGAGCAGTAATTGTCCAAAACCATGAGCAGCTACGGCCCTGCTATACCGCACATGTGCAGCTGCCAGGGACTGAGCACGGAAAATAAAATAAGAGTATGCAACATAAAGAAAATAAGAATAATTACCTGCGCCGCCATCTTGCTCATCAATTATGAGGTTTCAGTTTCATTGCCCTCCTACTCACCTCTCTTCCTAAGAAGTTTTCATGGAACTTAGTCTTCAGCATGCCCAGATCCTCCCAAGACTTTCACGGTAGAGGTGGACACATCTGAATCAGGCTGTTCTGTTCTAATAATTCAATGAGAACTCCAAGCTCCAACCTGTGTACTTTATTTTTCTGCCGAACAGAATTATGAAATGGGAAACAATAGTTACTTGGCTGTTAAGATGGAGGGAGCTGTTCACGGTTTTATTTATTTATTTATTTTTTATACAGACCATAGGACCCTAAAACACTTAAAGACCTCCAAGCTTCTTCAATTTCAATACAACATTCAGTTTCATACTGCCTTAATGACCAGGTTTGAAGAACAATAAGGCTGCTGCCAACACAAACCAAGATCTAGAATTCATTTTACCTCCTCCTTGGTGTTCCACCCCATTCTAATGGCTATTTTTAATCTCTCAGTTTTTATTTTTTGAATTTATTTTTTTAAGATTGTTGAAATTTGTCTTGTATTGTTGGTTGATGATTACCTGGATGTTTTAGCTGTTTTTGACCACAAGTTTCCATTATAATTTGGACTGGTCTGCTAACTGTTTCAGCAAAAAAAGCACTAAACTGTATCTGCTGCCATCTCAGAACTGTTTGATGAAAGTTACTAATAAATATAATAAAATTAAAATAAAAGGAATATCCATTAATTGAATTTCAAGCCTAGTGGTAAGTGTTGTGGGTGGGTAGAGTGGCATAGTGGATAACATGTACTCTCGAAAGCTGTTTATCAGGTTTCCAAGTTTAAATATAAAATATTTATTGATTTCATGCTGTGACATTAAACACGCAGATGATAAATCTGGTTAGTGTTAGTGGTCAGTAATGGCCTTGGATAATAAAAGATGTTTGAAAAACAGCAGTAACACTAGTATCTATGGTGAGTGTAGATGGATAGGGAAATGTCTCCACTTTTATTGCTCAATTATGGTAGTGAATCATGCCAGGATAGGGGAAAGACTATAAATTATTATGTACCCCATTCATTTAAATGTTGTGTGTGAATAATAATAATAATTAAAACATTAGCACACAAATCTATCTTAGCTGTTTCTAATATTAATTAAAAAAAAAAAAAAACAACAACAAATGAATAAAACTAAAGAACTTCTCTGACAATCCCATTGATAACCCGGAAGTCACAACCCCCAGATTAGGAACTCTATATTGAATGCTGAGCCAACTTGGTGAATTGGATGTATATATGCTTCTCAGAATGTAAGTGTGTTTCTTTGCCTATCCAACTTAACAGTCACTTTTAATTAGTTTTTGCAAATGTGTGACAAGAACTCTTGCTTCACAGTTTTCTAATCAGCAAAATTCAGCGTTGTAAATGCAACTGCCTCCATTTTTCAACGTTTTCCCGTAACATTTTCAGTTAACTTGCAAAAAAAAACAGTTGCACAATTGACTAAACTATTTTTTGTTTGTTTTGTTATTTCTTCAGAGCTCTATCGACCTAACACCTCTTTAATATTTATTCATTGGTCTCCCAAGTTTTAAATCACACTCACACAATTCATAATGTGTATTCTGATCTGTAACATATAAACAAATTCTTTATACTATTTCCAAAGCTATACTCCATGAAAAGTCATGCTTGTTCTTTATTAAACACATCCTGCAGCCTAATGTTAATTTACTACACACTGTTGTCATTGCTACTATCCATTTTCCATGACCAGCTTTACAGTTTGGATTGATTTGCCGAGGTTTTGTGGCTGTCAGGGATATAAGAACTCTGGCCATTTATCTCCACACCAAAGGATTATGGTTCCAGACTGTGTCTGGAGTATGTCACGTGACTTACCGCAGCATCTGTCAGCTTGTTATGGTCAGTTCTCCACATCCTGTGAACATCTAAGTAAATTATGGCCTCTGTCTCTATTCTCTTTTCTGAAACAATAATTCCTAAAACAAACAAGCAAACAGGAAAAAATTCTAAGATAAAGCTGGGTAGCACTATTTGTATTTCTTTGTAGCATGCTAAAGAACTCATCTTTGGAACTAGCAAAGCGTTTACATGTTCAGATGGTCAAATTTGGTTTGTTTCCTATTGGTTGTGCTACAAACTTTTTGTTTCTGTGTTTATTGGGGCAAACATTGCACTTGCATTGTGTTAGTATTAATTTACACTTTCCTGTGATGGTATGTATCACATTACTGTAACAGGAAACTCAGAATTTAGAACTGAGAATGCTAGCCAGGACCTACATTATTGATGGGGTTCAGTGTGGGAGAAGCAGACAGCCCGAGTGTCCCTGTGGAACTTTGGGAACGCAAGAATGTCTAGTAAGAAAGTCAAGGTAATGTTGATAATTTGTGTGCGTGTGTGTGTGTGTGTGAGTGCGTGTGAGTCATCTTTTCTTATTTTATTTCCTCTTTAATTCTCCAGGCCTTTTTGCAAGCTATCACTGGACCTTCTGTGTGGTTACATCATTATGTTGTTTATGTATGTGCAGTATGACTGACGAGCCTTGGTTCAGCAATGTGTGGCATTTGAATGTTTCATATTACATTTCATGATTCTACTGTGACACAGAGTATCTTTAAAAATTCTGTCAAAATTCAATCTAAATTCAGATTTTTTGCACTGAGCTTTGCTAGGGTTAAATTGGATGCATCAGATGTATTAGAGAAAGGAAATTATAAAATAGTGCATGGCAGTGTGTTCATAGGACTTCAGTGAGTCCTGCTGACTTACAAGACTTTATTGTAATTAGTGTAGACTTTATCCTTATCTTTTTTATTTTTTATGATTCAGTAATGGCTACTCTGATATTACACCTGTCTGAAAGGAAGAAATGTAGTTCTCATTAATGTTGCCTTATGCTTAGATGAATTAAGGTAACCATTACAAATTTTACACCAATATCCGTGTGTTTTAGACAATAAAATTGCATACAATTAACAGAAAATTCACTTTTAAACACAATAATGTTATAGATTAGAGTGTATTTTATTGCATTTGTAGAGGTTTGTTTAGGTGGATGTTAACACAGCAATCACACTCTTGTGCAGACCAAAACAATCAGTCTGAGACAGTCTGAGTGGGCCGGTACTGGTCGGTTCATAGTTGAACTTGAGTGCATTTCGATTGCAACGAGAAAGCAGTTCAACCCTGAATCAATCTTCAAAAAGATGCTGTCTTTGGGTTGTGGGTGACAATTTCCTGTTTGCTGTTTACACAATTAAATTAAACAATCTGTAAACATTTTTTAAACACTAAACTGACCCATGAGGCATAAATTGACATAAGTTGTAGTAATACAGAAATCCCATACAGTATGTTCAGAATATTCTGAATGACAAACAACAACAACAAAATGAAAAGTGGTTGTACATTAAATAATTAGGTTCATATGTGTGGTTAGGTCATTATTTCTGTGTGTACTTAGGCAAAGATTTATTCAATTTCATTCATTCATGTTGTCATCTTTCGGACCAATGAAAGAGAGAATTTTATAAGTAATTGCACTTTCTGCCCTACCTGCCCCTCAGCAAAGTTTTATGTTCTTTATGTGTGTGCTTTTATATGAATAAATCAGTGATCTAACTTTTAAGCAAAAGCTTATATAGCAGGACTATAAAAATTACAATAGCAGCACATAGCGCAATACAAATTTTGCTATTTTTGTATATAAAGTGGGTAGCGCTGCTAGCTCACAGCTGCAGGATTCTGTATTTAATTTAAATTTAAGGTTCCTATCTGTGTGGAGTTTCTCAGCTTGTTCTCCCAGTGTCCATGTAAGCTTTTTCTCTGGGTTCTTTTATTTTTTTTACCCCCGCATACAGGAAAACCAGCAGGTGGATTGACTAAACTGCTAAATTGTTTTTAGGTGTGAATGACTGCGCTGATGTGTGAGTGCATGATGCAGTGCAATTTAGGGAGTATTTTGGCTTCTTGCCCAGTGTTCCTGGGTTTAGCACTGGATCCACCATGACCCAAAGTAGAATAGAGCATATGTATGTGTGTGTTTGTGTGTGTGTGTGTGTGTGTGTGTGTGTGTGTGTGCCCCAGTTGGAGCTGTGGGTTGTTACAATCTCCCAGTCAGCTGATTAACTCACTCGTGTTGCACCAGGAAAGCACCCAGCATCAATATTGATGCATTTCTTCATTGTTAGATGTGTTTCCAGTGCAGCAGTAGTGCAAATTTGTAGTTCTTTATTAGAGCATTACCTCCATTATTACACTGGGAGTATAGCATTCATTTAATGCTTTAACAGTGCTTAAGTTTTTAATTTTGGCTTTGCTTGCTATGTTGGACACATTTACAAAGTCTTCAATACGTAAAGAAGTGGTGACCAGGGTAAGGTATTTTGATTTAAGTTTTTATTTTTTAATTTTTTTATTTGTGTTTGTGGGAATATATTTAAAGTTAATAAAATACTTATTAAATAAATTATATCTTTGAATAGTGATTTGTGTCCAGCTGATGATGAGAGGCTAATTTGTTTAAACTGTTGGTTCAATGTTTCCAGTCTACATGAGGACTGAATCTGGTGGTGGCTTTCTCTTTAATGGATTATAACGGTAGTATTACCAGCATAATTATATACAGCTGAACCACAAAGGAAACACTTACAGTAACCAGGTTGCACACCTCTTGACCAATACAATTAAACAATACATTAAATGAAATACAATTTAAACACATTTTGCTTGTAATACAGCATAGTGTCTTTTTATTTATCTATCTATCTATCTATCTATCTATCTATCTATCTATCTATCTATCTATCTATCTATCTATCTATCTATCTATTTATTGGGACCTGACTGGGCTGTTGCCATTGCCATTGCTTTGTTGACCTCACCCAGAGTTGGCTGAGATGGGCGCCAGCCTCCCCGTGACCCTAATTACGAATAAGTGGCATAGAAAATAAATGAATGAATAGTATGGGGTGTTTTAGTCAACTTTGGTTGGGTTTTTGTTTTGTTTTAGTGAGAATGGCCTTTCAGATATATGAAGAATATGACAGATTGTTGTAACATGCATAGACTGATGAGCACTTGCAAGATATCCCCTTAATGTTGCAAATCTCTTGCAAGTTCACTGATAAATTTTCATCTTTTGTCTTTTCCGGCTTTCATCAGTTTATCTATTCAGTGGGCAGTCATGTTCTTGATAATGGTGGTGTCCCATTTTCTTCACTTCCTGATGATGTCCTTGATAATAATGTTGTGTCATGGTTCATCTAAGGTTTTGGTTAATTCTTTTATACCCCTTTCCTGATCGATACTGTCACAGCGTCCGCCTGTCCCTGCACTTAACCAGACACCCAGTTCCTGTCCCAAAATACCCTACCCCAATTTCAGTCACCTGACTATTGACATTTATCACATGAACACACTCACACCTGTTCCCAATGCACCTGATCACCTGGCACACTGTATAACGACTTTGTTTTGTTGAACACTTTGAAAAGTATTGTTTTTCATGAACTTATTCTGTGACATACTGAGTTCTTGTATTCTGACTGACATCCTGTGTATTGACAGGTTCTGTTTGCTGATTACCTGCCCGTGCCTCTGACATATGTTTCTGGATTTGTCTTTAATGAACTCTTTGTTCAATCTTTACCATTGCCTCTGCCTTGTCTTTCGCAAAGTCTCGTGTGTTTTTGGATACCTCTCTCATACTTCTAATAAAACCCTTTTTACAGTGGGTAGACAAAAGAGTCAACCCCTTGCCATCCATAGTTGATAGTTTGCTTTCAGTTACACTTCCAAGATATTGTTATTCTACACTAAAATTCTAGAGGAATAGCTGTTTAATGTTGGACTAATCAAAATTACAGATTACAGTTGATCACAGGTGGAAGCCAGTTATCTTGGTATGCTTGGTGAACTTACTGTCAGCCTCCTCAGTCACTCTCACATTTTCAAATCTTTCAGGAAGTAAAACTGTAGCATATCTGTAATATAATCTCGAAAGAAAGCTTGACTATAGCACCCTGAAGGGTTTTTCTGTATAGTAATCTGGGGAACCCTATAAAATTTCTTTTAACAAGAGATTATTTCCGTTTTCCTTTTAGGCTAATGTGATTAGTGAACTTTATAAAGAAATGGAATCTTGTGACTTGTCGGCTTGCCGATTTGAAGCCATTATTAAATGTTGGACACAGCACATCACATAATTTATTCTGACGGAACATCAATGTAATGTGAACCACCAATAAATATCTGAATACTAAAGAAAAATACCAATAGATTCTTAATATGCTCTGCTGTTTATTTCATTATGTTCCAGAATCACATTATTTACAAGTAAGTAACAAGTAGGCTCATTCAACCCATCCAAAGAAGTTCATACATGCGTAAACACATAGATCAGTGTTGCATACACTTAAACCTGGAATAGTTCCCTTGAGCCAAATTACACATGAACACATTTCATAATGAAATAACATTATCAATAAGATGTAGATGTATGAAATAAAGACTTATTATACTTGTTTTGGATCAAAAAATGCTAACCAATAATGCTAACAATTTTATTACTGTTATCAACAGACTAATTTACATATTTTCACTTTGGAGTGCTAAAATAATCTCACTGGCTGATGCTGCTATCAATTACAAAAGATTTTATTGTTGTTAACACTTTGGCCTATGACAGACTTCAACATGGCCATTGTTTAATGGTGCTTTGGACCTGTCCATAACTTAGTAATGGCTTCGTGCTTGGCACGCCGCTCCTTATACTAGCGTACAGGGCACTGGTATTCCACTCATAGAGTTCACCTGATGTGATTAGTGGGATTGGTAATCTCTGGTGAAATAAAACTATTGGTGGCAAAAAAAAAATTTTGTATGGTGACTACTATATTCTCCACCATGCCAGTTAATTCGACAGCTCCCTCTTTCTCCAAGAGCTTGTATATTTAGCTACTGATAGTCAGTTAGCAGTTAGCAATGGGACTTTGCCTGCAGAACTGACCTGATTAAAGCTTCTGCAGCATAATAAACAGCACAAATTAGCTGACTAACAAAAAGGTTTAGGTCGGGTTTAAGGGGAAGGGGTTGTTTTGCTTTCTCTAAGGCTCCAAATATGCAAGGCCAGTGGTAGTGTGGTACTAACTCTAACTAAATAATAAAATGTACAGAACAGAATTAGGACCAAAATAATGTACAAAACAAAAATAAACTACCTGATGTTTGTGGATGTTTGCATTTCTATAAATATAGTAAGTATTAATTAATCGTGTTAGGACACTAGTTGAAACAAAAAGCACAGATCAGATACACAGGTGTGAATTATGTGAGAAACCATATTTTCAAGGCAGGTTATCATACAGTCTAGTTAGCGATACTATTACCTAAATTCAAGTCACATGCATTTGATCCCAGCAACAACAATGAAAATTTAATTCTAGTTAACTATGAAACTTTCAATTTTTTACATGATCTCCCTTCAACTGTTGGGAAGGGCTAAAATCACACGGATAATACACACTAAAATCAGAACGCTAACAACTTCAAAATAATGCCGTCAAAGTTCCTCTTAAAAATTAACATCAACCATGACTTGAGACTTTGCTTCACTGGGACTGGAAATAAAAAAAATATCTCTATAAATCCTTAAACAGCACCCTAGCTGTAACTATTGAAGTTTCTGCAGGTTGATGAATAGGTAGATGGTGTAGGCAAATTTTGGGGGTGTAAATGTGCCTTTACTGTTATGGAACCGCTTTGGATTTTGGAAGTGACCTGTTTTACCACCTTTAGTTTTTTTATATATGCATGTGAAGGAGGAAACAACAGTCTGTGAGGTTCACAGTGTGTTACTTTAATGTATCTAACTCTCCTTTTTCAAATATGGCACCTTGACCTTTTCATACCAGAGGCAAAACGAATAGAATATTTATCTGTTTTGGGATGCCCATGTACATCAATGATTTTTTTGTGATGTCACACACTTCATTAATTCTGTGGCCCCATGCATCAACTTCATAACTTTCATGCTCCCAAGATTTTAGTGTGACTGACAAAACTGTTAAAAATTGCCTTAGTGTAATTTTTTCTGAATAATAGGAGGCATACGTATGAAGCCATCATATTGCCCTGTAATGGACTGGTGAGCTGTTCAGGGTGTACCCCTCCTTTACTCAAAGTCAGCTGAGATAGGCTCCAGCCTCCCCACAACCCTAGTAGGATAAAGTGGCTCAGCAGGTGAATGAAAGATGAAATTAAAATTTTAAAAGTCTGTAAGTTAATTTCTGTTCTGCTGGTGAAATGGAACATCACTGTATTGCAGTAAGGGGTTAAAGGGGTTAAATAACTGTAAATAATCATTATCAAAGTAATAATTCTATAATTATTTATAAATAAAAAATTTAGACTGCTAAAGCTATTTATTGATTCTGCTTACATTTTCCTACTTGTTATGTATTTGTGTTATTTATGGCGATCCTGAGGCTGGTATCCCATGCCCAATGTTCCCAAGGTAGGCTCTGGACCTACTGCAACCCTGATTAAAACACTCGATGAAAGTGAGTGAGTTATGTGCTTAATGCAATTTTCTTAACTGCAGTATGTTCTGGAAGGATGGTTTATTCTGTGATTGGAGCAGAGCTCTGATGAACTTGATCAGCACATTTTAGTGGCTGTGGTCCTTTAAAGCTTTAGGGTCAGTTTTATATTATGGTAAATGTTCTGCTTTTTAGTACAAATGTATTCTGTAGTGAACATGTGTGATTTTTTGTATAGTAAATACAGTTAGGTAGAAATAGCATATTTAGTTGAATAACATTTTGCTCTTTTTAGCTGCACCTCTCGCTTTCCTGATCACTGGTTGAATGTGGCTATGTTTTTTTTCTTCGGTACCTCGATTTCAGGCCCTGTAAAGCTTTTAAGTTTTATTTGAACCAGATCTTCCTCATGGTGTATGAGGTGACCGTGTGCACACATGTTATCCATGTGCTCTGTGTGAAGTGTGACGTTGTATCCTGTTTGATGTGAGTGAAATGTAATTATTGAATGTTTTCATCACCGTGAACGTTTCTTTTGGATTAGAGAACAAGATTTACATAATGGTTGATGTGCTTATTTTTCTTGATTTTTCCCGCATTATGTCTGCTTTCATGAAATACTACATTCAAGCCCGCACAAAACACACACACACACACACACACACACACACATGTGCACGTTACTGCAGCTGCTTTTAGTATATTCTGGAATTTTCTGAACCTTAATCATACTTGCTAATCATGTGTCTGTGTGTGTGTGTGTGTGTGTGTGTGTGTGTGTGTGTGTGGATGATGATGTTTTGTGAATGTGGAGGTTTTTTCAGACCATGGGAAACAAGTCCTGCTAAGTGACAGAGAGAGGGAGAGAGGGAGGAAGGGAAGGAGGAGGGGGGCGAGTGATTGAGTGAGCGAGAGAGAGAGAGAGAGAGAGAGAGAGAGAGAGAGAGAGAGAGAGAGAGACACGGAGGGGCAAGTATGTCTTAAGTTTTTACGTAGGTAAATTTGGGGGGAAAAAAGAGAGAGAGCGGGAGAGCACAGGAGGTCACTGATCACAGAGTGCAGCACTTCGTATACACAGCTGCAGAAAATCGGAGAGGAAAGAAAAAGTGGCCAAAGCACAACCCCCAGATGAGAGAAAGGCTTGATCCCCTTTCTCTCCTCCTCCAACTGGGCCTGTCTGAAAAGTTTCTGGGTGGAGTAGTTCACTATCTTCCTCACACTCACACATATACACACACATACTGGCAATCCACAGATATGTACCTCTCAACCAGCGAGGAGTCCGACGTGGTGAGTCCCTGTTTAATGATGTCTTTACACACA
>JAQMYF010000010.1:2991029-3010189 GCA_030014195.1 Neosilurus mollespiculum | reverse complement strand
AAACTTCACTTTTACTACTTAAATGTTCAGGTTTGAGGGTTTGTTAACATTTTGAATTGACCAAGAGCACTATATAGTTGTACAATAACAATTAATCCTTAAAAATACAACTTGCCTAATAATTGTGCACACAGTGTACACATGTTTCCTTGCAAGTAACCAAGGTTAACAGAGGAAGAACAATGGGTTTAAGCACTGCCCTCCTTCAAAAGCTTCCTATTCTTACTCAGTCAGCATGACAGAATGATCTCCAGACTTGTCCTCGTCAACAATCTCACCTGTGTTAATGAGAGAATCACTGACATGATGTCAGGTGGTCCTTTTGTGGCAGGGCTGAAATGCAGTCGAAAGTTTTTTTGGCGAAAGGTCATGGCAAAGAGGGACTTTGCAATTGATTGCAATTCATCTGAACACTCTTCATAACATTCTGGAGT
This sequence comes from Neosilurus mollespiculum, assembly GCA_030014195.1. Lineage (NCBI taxonomy): Eukaryota > Metazoa > Chordata > Actinopteri > Siluriformes > Plotosidae > Neosilurus > Neosilurus mollespiculum. The sequence continues at coordinate 3,009,755 of JAQMYF010000010.1, read as the reverse complement.
AGATGCAAATTGCCATCATAAAAACTGGGGGAGCAGAAAATTTATATTTGTGTAATTCTCAAAACTTTTGGCCACAGGTGTAATATTACTTTGTTAATTCCTGGGTACCTTTAATGGGAAATATTAGATAAAACCTTGCATGCATAATTTATGTACATCCCTATCAAAACATGCTGTTTCATAAACCCTTTTTTTTGGTGGAAAAAATAAAAATGAGTCATAAATCCTCATGCAGAGGGGCACCGTTGTACTGCGAAAAGTGGGAAGATCGAAATGTAGAAGAAACAGTAAACATGGACGTGCTTTGCAATTAAATTTACTGAGGTATATACCATTCATTCAGGTATACAAACAGATGCTTATCTGATGTATGTAAGTGTAATGTAGTATTATGTGCAGATGTGCCTAGTTTTATTATATTTACATGGTCACTAGTTAGCACATCCTATTCTCGCAATTTCACATACTCACGTGAGTAAAACAGACTCTAAATGTCAGCATTTTCAAACAGACTAATGCAAACTAATGAACACATTTTAGAAGACTGCAACTTTGAAAATGTAAGTAAAAACCACCTGATAAGGAAAATATACATATTTTCACTCTAACAGGAGAGTTTGGAGGGCTTTCCTTTTATTTAACTTTAAGTATTCATTCATGATGATATCTGTCCAAGTTATTTACTTTCAGCCAGGTAAGTTTCGAGGGTCCTGCAATGGCCTTTTGAGCTGTCCAGGGTGTAATCTGCCCTCCCGCAGAGTCAGTGGGGTGGGTGGCAGCCTCCCTGTGACCCTAATTAGGATTAAGCGGTTCAGAAAATGAATGAATGAATGAATGAATGAAGTTTCGAGGGTCAGTGTGGCTGTACGTTACATTTTTGCAACTCACGCACTCCGCATGACACCAGCTAGCAGTATAAGCGGATTAGAGCATGGAAGGAAGGATGAATGGATGCAGCAGGTGATGCCCTACTGTGCTGGGATTGGCTAACCCTTGCCAGCTGAGATCCTGAGCACCTGTCTATTAACATGGTAGATAATCAACCTAAATACAATCGCTGGTTCATCGGGTTTTGGCATGAGAACTGTTCAGCTAAGGTGAGAGTGTAAGATTGAGAGTAAAAGCATGTGTCACATGCCAGCAGTGAGAGAGCTGGAAGCACTGCTCATTTAGTGCATGTTTTAATTGAAATTCTGAATACCGAGGCAGCAGGGGGTACTCAAACACCCTTGCCAGATGCAAAACAAACTGCTCCCACCACAGGTCGCACGTTCAGGAGCTCCAGTGTTGCACTTTCACACTGTGATTTTACTTTTATATTTAGAATACTACCTGTGTTAGCATTTCTTCAGTTCCATGTGTTTTAGCCCTGCTATCTGTATGTCTTTTTCTGCTGACTCCTCCAGTTTTGGGTTAATAGAGCCCTTGTTTTTTACCACCTGTGACTTAATATCCAACATCACCTGCTACTGCCACAAGCATGACTGTAATATAATGTAATATTTATTAAGCTAACTCTATTGATCATTCTGAATGGTACACACCTTTCAGCTATCTAAACTACTGTAGTGATGCTCATATCCTTTGTATCAATGCTTCACACAATAATGAAATTTCTACTAATACATCATCCAGCCTTCTTCCTTTATTATTGATTAATAATAATTGATTATGTACATTTGATTTCAGAGAGGTAGTTAATTGTTAAAGAATAAGAAATTCTAAAGAAAGAATTATCAAATGCTTTTTCACTCTCATATTCCCCGGCACTCTCAGCGATGTGATTTGTGTATGAAACAGGCACAGATTGAGCGTGTTCACAATGTCCCAAGAGAACGAGGGAGAGAGAGAGAGAGAGAGAGACACACACTGTTGAACTTTAGTTAGAGGAGAACAAAGCCAAGGAACAGCATGTGCCTGTGTGTGTGTGTGGTTGGGGGGGGTTTGTATATTACGCATGCTGTCATGTGACATCAGCAAGGTGGCAAAGATGGCAAGCTTTGGAGTCATAAACACAAATATAGAGACACACACTTAGATGCGCACGCAATTCGATTTACAACACACACACACACACACACACACACACACACAGTCAGTGAAGCAAACAGCTAACTGCATTAATCACAGCAGAGAAAGAGCAGATGGAGATGCTGTGAAGAGGAGCTGAGGAGAGAGAGCGAGAGAGAGAGAGAGAGAGAGAGAGGAGGGGAGAGCAGGGGGGCAGAAGGGTGGGGGCTCAGAAAAAGCGAAGGTGCTGAGGGAACGCAGAAGAGAGGGACGAGAGAGAGAGAGAGGGAGAGAGAGGAGGAAACACAGGATGCAGCCCAGAACAACATCATATGCAGAGGGTAGAGTGCTTGAGAAACACACCCGGTGAAAGGAAGGATGGATAGACACTCCGGGGCAGGGACAAAGTGAGAGTGGCTGACTGCAGCACCTGTGAGCCGTAGCAACAGCATCATTAGCATCTGCAGCTCCACCATCCAGGACCTGCTTTCTCATTTCATGGAGCATGGCAGCCTGGCCTTGTTAACTGAATGAGGATAATACGAACAGCAGCCTGTGTACCAGCTACTGCAGCCCCTCTTCGTTCAGCATGCGCTGGGAGAGCAAGAGAACACGCTCAAGTGGAATCACTGGCAGCCGTCGATTACAGCATAACACAAGCAGCGCGAATCTCTGCTCTCACAGCAACAGCAACCCTACAACTTACGCTCTTACTGTTAGCTCCAGCAATAGTAGGGACATCAGGTAGCACTGTAATAGGATCGCAGGACAGGTGTAGCTTTTAAAATAGCAACAGTGACACTAACTACAAAAAATAAGTAAATAAAAATCAGAGTAGCTCTTTCGCAAGGTCTTTTATTTGTATAAGTACATTAAATGTACTTTTTTTGTGATCGTTGTTGAGCTGTAATAATTATTTGTCGAATACTCTAAAGGAAGTTTTGTTTTTTGCTATATTAACATAAGAGTAGCATCAGATCATTGCTAAGAAGTGCTGATATGTTTTAAGATTTAGTATAAGTGTGTAGTAATTTGTTATCCATCACTTTAGCATAAGAGTAGGTAGTGAGTGATCGCTCCTGTTATGTGATTGTAGTTAGTGTGTCAGCTGTGTTTGTGGTTATGGTGAAGAGAGCGAAGGCTCCATCCATTTTGGCTGATGAAGGCCTCTTGGATCCGGCTGCTGAAAAGAGCAAAGGGGGGTCGAGTCAAGAACGACACTGGCGTAAGAATTTACTTTACAAACTGTGTGAGAGTGAGTGCAGAAGCATGCTAATAGAATTGCATAATATGGCTGCACATGCACGTGTGTGTATTTATATGTGTGTCATTGTGTTTGTATGAGTGGATCTGTGTGCACTGTTCATGGGAACGTGACTATGTTTTGTACTTTGTATGTAGTTATGATGCCTTAGCATTTTATTGGCTGCAACTAATTGATGCCCTTATCTGAACCTGGCCTGTGAAAATCTATGTAGTATCCACTAAATTTTACTTTTTAAATTGTTGACTTTGGCACCATGGTGGCACTGTGGTTAGCACGCCTGCCTCAGAGCAAGAAGGTCTTGGGTTTGAGACCCGTGCCTGGCGAGGGTGATTCTGTGTGGAGTTTGCATATTCTGCCCGTGCTTGCATGGGTTTCCTGTGGGTGCTGTAGTTTCCTCCCATAGTCCAAACGGATGACTGGACGGTTATTTGATTTGCTATTTAAATGTGTTTCAATTAACACTGAAATTGTGTACACATGTATTCAAACCACAAAGATAACTATGGTATGTATATTGGTCATACATTTATATTTCTATTATGTGCAGAGTATATTTTGATTAAGACAGAAACAGGCACAATTTTAACATGAAGATGAATCCCATTTATATTTGCATACAAGTTGAGTGCCACTGTCTGATAATTTAATGTAATCATAATATGGCTATAAATGCACTGAAAAAATTAACTAGTAAATAGCTATAAAACTTCAGAATGAATTGGGCTAATATTAAATACTCATCTCACTCATTCATTTGCTGAACCGCTTCATCCTATTTTCAGAGTTGCGTGGAGGCTGGATCCTATCTGGCAAGCTGTTCAGGGTGTACCCAGCCTTTGCTCAGTGTCGGCTGAGATAGGCTCCAGCCTCCCTGCGGCCCTAGTAGAATCAAGTGGTTCAGCAAATGAGTGAGTGAGTGAGTACACCTTAGACAGCATCTTAATTGGAGACACTGCTTATGGAGACCTATTAGAGATATATTTTAATTGAAGATTGCATTGCAACCAAAACTGTCAATATTTTACTAATTAGGAGCAAAAATAAATAAATAAAATAAAGGATGATAAAAATAAGCTACATCCTGCATGTACACTGCAATTCCATGACCTTGATTTAGTATCCTGAGGCTGCATTAAGTAAGATGTGCTGAATAAAGTGAAATTTCATCAGCTTCCAAATAAGAAGAGTGGAAGCCATATAAATAAAAACCAAATTTGCAGTGTTTAACGTGATATTACTAGATCCATTCATGCAGCAAACTATTCGAACTATGTAAGACTCCCATTCAACTGATTTTATTTCATGTTTAATTCAATGCATCATATAGAAGTCTCTATTTGTAACTATTAACACTAATCACATAATCTGAATGTACATGTGTATATGTGGATCTCTGAAATCCTCCTTTTGAATTTACTGTAAGTCAAAAGAGTGGACTGGGTGTGTTTAGCATGTGACCCAAGACCAGGTGTAAATAAGTGCTGTGCTGCTGGAAACAGAGACAACACAGTTTTCTCACACAGTTGGGTCAGTTTGAGTAATGAGCTCAAGCCCTAGTACAACGAATGTTGAGATTTGACACAATGGGAACATATTTAGTTTGCTGTGTTAAATTACATTTTGTGCTGTTCTTCCTTATGTAGGTGTATACCTTTTAAAGTTTACTGCAAGCTTTATATTTACATATCATCCTTACGTTCAGATTCTCCCAAAGACAGTCCATCGTTTGTACATAATATACTGTGAAATGAGTCAGTGTGAGGAACTGACATAAAAAAGAACACAAAGAGATTTTCTGTATCATGTTTTAAAGAAAGTTATTGCAAAACTGGAATATTAAAACTCACAGCAAGAAGGTCCTGTGTTCGAGTCCTGTTCTCGATGAGAGTGTCTCTGTGTGGAGTTCTCTCTGTGATTGCATGGGTTTTCTCTGAGTACGTCGGTTTTCTACCACAGTCCAAAGACATGCATATTAGGCTGATTGGTTTGTTCCAAAATGGCCCTAGGTTTGGATGTGAATGGTTGTGTGTGTTGGCCCTGTGATGGACTGGCGAGTTGTTCAGGGTGTACCCCGCCTTTGCTCAGAGTTGGATGAGATAGACTCCAGCGTTCCCATGACCCTAGTAGGATTAAGAGCTTCAGCAAATGAATGAAAGTAAAACAGGCTCTTTTGAAAAATATTCATTTACTTTTAAAGCTTGGTTGGTTTCATTATTTTGGCATGTAAAGCAGTAACGCGGAATATAAAAAAGTCTGCAAAATAGACAGATCAGCCATAACATTAAAACCTGCTCACTATCCTCGTGAGACCCAAAAATTAATGTTGTGTGTCTTCTCATTTCTTCACACTGCTTCTGTCTCTCACCACCCAATAACTACTGAACTTGATCAATGTCTTCAAACAAGAAGTTTGGGAAAAGAGTAATACCCAATGGCTCTCATATGAGGATCTGAACAATTTTGCAATGTGCCATGCTATAGATTCCTGCTGAAAGAGGTCACTTGCATTAGGGAATACAGTTGAGATGAAGGGGTGTACTTGGTCTGGAGCAGTGTTTAGGTAGGTAGTCCGTGTCAAGTATTCTCATGAATGCCAGGACCCAAAGTTTCCTAGCAAAACATTGTCTCCATCTCCTTGCCTTCTTCTCATAGTGTGTCCTGGTGCTATCTTTTCCCAAGTTAAGCAACACACACAGACACACACTCACACAAATGATGTCAAAGAAAATTCATTCATTCATTTTCTGAACTGCTTAATCCTAATTAGGATCGTGGGGAGGCTGGCGCCCATCTCAGCCGACTCTGGGTGATGGCGGTGTACACCCTGGACAGCTCCCCGGGCCATCGCAGGGCAGAAACACGCTGACAGCAACCCAATGGCCTACTCTTTACGAATGACAGCAATGGTTCTATTACATGCCTCCCACCACAGACAGCGAGAGACATGGCTGGCCTTTGATAACCCAGTTACAACTCAGTGATAGTGGCACTTGAACCCCGACCTTGGGATCAGTAAGCCAACACCTTAACCACCGAGCCACCACTGCCCTATCAAAGAAAATGTGATTAATTCAACTATAATTTTTAGTCCTACCATCTCCCATTGCTCAGTAGTCCCATTCTGATGTTCATATGCCTATTGTAGATACTTTTGGTGAACAGAGGTCAGCATTGGCACTCTGATCTGTCTGTGGCTATGCAGCCCCATATGCAGCACACTGTTGAGTCCTGACACCATTCTATCATAGCCAGGGTTAACTGTTTCAGAAGTTTATGCTTCAATAGCTCTTCTGTGGGATCAGACCAGACAGGCTAGCCTTTATTTCTTTCTTGGACCACTTTTGGTAAATACTAGCCACTGTATACCACCACCTCACAAGATCTGCTATTTTGTACTTACCCAACTCTTTTAGACATCATAACCTTTGACCTTTCTCTGAATCTCTCAGATTGTTATGCTCATCCATTTTTCCTGCTTCCAACACATCAACTTCAAGAAATGACTGTATACTAGCTGGCTAATACATCACACTCCTTGACAGATGCCACAATGACAAGTTATATTTGCTTCACTTGCCAATGGCATTAATGTTATGGCTGTGTATAATATTATGCAGGTGGAAAATATTTTGGTGTAGTCCAATTTTATTTCTTGGAATCTTTGCATGTGAATGGTTAGCTATGTAAGTAACTATGGATGTATTGTAGTTGAAAATCAGCATTGCAGTGACTGTGTGTGTGTGTGTGTGTGTGTGTGTGTGTGTGTATGTGTGTGTGTGTGTGTGTGTGTGTGTGTGTGTTTATGAATATATTTGCATTCATGCATATTGTATGAAACAATTATTCTCTCATCTTTTTCCATGACAGGACACTATTTTGGGTTACACTGTTATTCTGTGAGTGTTACACAGAACAATATAATGAATTCTAACTTAATGGGGATTTGTAATGTGCTTCTATTTGTGACCCATCATAACAAAATGAGTCTTGATGCTCCTAAGTGACGTTTGAGTTATGTACATATACTGGATACATAAAATAAAAGTTATTAAAGATGTTGAAATTTTTTTTTTCCCACATATGAAACTTCAATACAGTTTTTATTCATTATGTCTGAAAGATGACATCCTTCAGATGCTGGCCGTTATTGTCTATACACACTTGGAGGCTATTGTCTATACACACTTGGACACACTGAAGGCTGCCATGGCTTGATGTCTCATGTCAGGTCAAAATAATAACTAATCAGGTCAAAAAAAATTCACTTACACCACCAGTGCTTAAATTTGGTCTGTGATTATATGTGATGCTAAAGAGCCTGAGCCTCGAACCATTTGCACTGTTACTGTTCACAAATCGTTTATACAGGTGTATGCAATGTTATATGCAATATTGTGGTAAAGCTTGCCACTCTTTTCTCCCTACAGGGTTCAGCAGACTCGTACACAAGTCGACCATCTGACTCGGATGTGTCTTTAGAGGAGGACAAAGAGGCACTGCGCAGAGAGGCTGAGAGGCAGGCCCAGCTCCAGCTTGAAAAAGCCAAGGTAACTTTTATTCATCAGCTTAATTGCTTGTTTGTATTGTACCACTCTGTGTACATGTGTATTGTGAATGAATTCTTTGAGTTGTGGGTCTGTTTGCTCAGGAGATTTACTAAAGACATAGACTATAAAGTAACATTTATCAGGGAATTCAAAGTGATTATTGGGTATGTTAACCTATTAGTGCCTGCTTATTAGCCCATTGTTTATGATAAAGAATTGAATAATAATACAATAAAAGTCATTGGAAGGGTATGTATAAATAGGATTAAGATATATGAGTCACCCAGTTGTTGATCAACAATATGTTCCAAATTCCAATGTCTTTAGAATTTATTATAAAACATATTAAAAACCCACCATTTAGAGATTACTAGTTTGAATTCCAAAGAAAGCATAACCCTTCAAGCAAATTTTCATTCAACAGAGCAAAATAGGCCATTCTCTCAGCTAATCATGGGCATCGATGATCTCATGCATGTGGAAGCGGGCGTGTAGAATGCTGCCCTCAGACATTACCAGTTTAAAGTAATCCTAGTATTACCTTCTCTTTCATTACACATGCATATTAAATTTTATAAACAGATTATGCCCAAGTTATTTAATAGCTACTTACAAGAAAATTGCCCGGAGAGCAGTCAGGGGTTAGGTGCCTTGCTCAAGTGCGCTCCAGCCATGAAGGTGGAGGAAGGGAAGGTGCTGCTCACTCTCCCACCGCCGCACATTTTCCCTGCTGGTTCAGGAATTGAACTAGCGACCTTTCGGTCGCAAAGCCCGGAGGAAACCCACTCATGCCCTGGGAGAGTATGCGCACCGTGCTGCTAGACTCACAGACAGAAGTCATGAAACAAATTGAAAGTGAAAACCAAACCAATATAGCAAAGTACTAAGCAAAACTAGGTTCAAATCCAGTATGAGACTGGAAAGTAAACAATATCTCAGTGACATCACTCACAAGAATACTAGAGCAGGAATTCTAAAAGCAACTCTGAACAGTCCGCTATAAATAAGTGAATACAATGATTGGAATTGATCATACAATTGGATGTTGCCTTTCTTGACTGTCATGGTTTCGACTAGAATAGATAGAACAACCTCAGTGCGCCCTACATCAGTGCAACAAAACTATGGGTTTAAGTAAAACTACTGTAGGATGTAAGTGAATTTTGCCAGGGTTTAACATTTATATGCAAGCGATTTTTATTAGCAACCCATTTTGTTTAGTTTGTTTGTTTTGGTTGGTTTAGTTTTGTTTCAGAGCTTTTGCATAATGCATAACTGTTCCATTTTTCATCTATTAGTTTAAATGTTTGCAGATTGTACCTGTGTAACTGATTTAACAAAATACAAAACAGAGAATTAAGTATCAACGTTTGTAAATAGTAGGCCATTGAGTTGCCATCAGCATGTTTCTGCCCTGCGATGGCCTGGCGAGCTATTCAGGGTGTATTCTGCCCTTGCCCAGAGTTGGCTGAGATGGGTGCCATCCCAAATGTAAACCCAAACCCAAAACCCAAAAACCCAAAAATAAAAGGTAAACATAAATCAATTACAGTATGTTGATCTGTTTGATAAACAGGCTGTCAATCAATGGCCATGGATGTAATACTATGGAATAAACATTTGTTATTTTAGAAAGAATTGCCTCTAGGTTGACGACAATGCACTGAAGTGGCATCAATGCAAATCTTAAAAGGCATGAAATTGCCTAAATCAAATTTGTCTGCAAATTATGTACAGTTTGTAACTTTTCCTTTTTTTGTTTGTTTAACGCTATAAAGGGCCAGTGACTTTCTGATAATTTTTTTTTTTTTTTTATTTCTCGGTGACCCCAAGCTGGAGACCAAAAAATGCTGGGCCCAAAAATGTTTTTTTTTTTTGTTGTTGTTGTTTTTTTTTATTCTTTTGAAATTTGAGTGATATCGCACTGGCAAGGAGAGATATATGACCTCAAAATTTGTAAATATTCATACGGTCCAAAACAGTGGATTTGCCTGTTGATTGACAGCCTGCCATTCAAATAAATTGACACCTAGTTCTAGGATCAGCCAAGGTTGTGTGAATACGTATACCAACCCACACTGCACAATCATTTAGCCCTGAAGCTGTGAAAATTGGGAAGCACTCTTATTTGAACAAATGTATCTCTAAATTGAGTATAAAACTTTTGCTTAATGATGAAAAATGACAACCATACAAAGGATAAACTATTTTTACAGCACCCCATTTTAGAAATCATAAGATGAACAAGTTGCAGGTTTTTAATGGGGCTGTTTCTGTTTCACCAGTTGTTTCAAACATGCTTGTGGATGCAGTGGTCTGTTTATCATCTTGCTTCTGAAGTGAATAACTCCAGACCTACTTTTAGGCACAAAGACACACTTAGTAAATGGTTCATCGTATTCGTTAGTAACTTGCTCTACATTTGAAATGCTGAAACATGAAGTTCTAGACTGAATGGTTTTAATTGCATGCTGGGGAAAGTGGAGCGTTGTCCCACCTGCCTTTCCCTGGTGCCACTACTAAAATCATATTCAAGCCATTGCAGAACAGGACCATTTGTTTTCAGCTGACAGAGCAGGCTACACTTTCTAAAGGTTCAGTGAAGGACAAAACTAGGACGAAATGTTCTGATTACGCAGTCCCAAGATCCCTCAGCTTCAAATTCCACTTTCACATGCTAGTGAAGTTCATCTCTTAGCACTGATTCCCTAATTCATGTGAATGAAAGCAGCTTAGCCTCATTAGTGTGGAATCTCGAAATCAAAAGTAAACATTATTAACATAATTTGTTGGTTTGTTTTGGGGAATCATTCATCCTTTATTTTGATCATCGCTTATTTCGGTTGCAGACACAACTCATTTGCTAATCACCAAGTTCTCTGTTTAGCCATATAATGGGTGTGTTCGAGCAGGAAATTGTACAGTGAAAGGGGACATCACACTAGGATGTCGGAAAATGATCTGGAATGTAATCAGCAATAACTTTAACAACACTTGACTACTCTGTGACTAGGCAGCCTCATACACAGCAAGCTGCAATGCACTGGGCTCTGAACGCCTCCATTAATCATAGCCAGCGTTAACAGTTTCAGGAGATTGTGCTACAGGAGCTCTTCTCTGGGATCAGACCAGACATACTAGCCTTTGCTCCCCATCTGCATCAGTTAGCCTTGGGCAAAAATTACATTATTACCAGTTTACTGGTTGTCCTTTCTAGGATCACTTTTGGTTGGTATTTACCACTGCATTCCAGGAACATTCCACATCCACCTCGCCTTTGGTGCATAACTGTTAATAATCTTGTTACTTTGGCACTTGCCAAGAAGTGTGATGTATTAAGCAGAAAATGAACAGTCTGTTCTCAAAATGTATGTTTTGGAAGCAGTTCAAATGAGCAACGATGTGAGTGGCTTTGACAAGGGCTACATTGTTGGTCTGTCTATTGATCTCCAAAATATCAGGTCTTGTGGGGTGTTCATGGAATACGCTGGTAAGTACCTAGTAAGACCGGTCAGGTGGTGTCATTATATGGTTGATTGGGGTGTATATATGCAAATATACAGATCTTTGGGCCATGATCTTCACAAGTTGGTAATTGAATTCTTACCAAAAAACATAAAATTGATTAAAAAATAAATATTAATAATAAAATAACAAACGTTTGTGCATTTCATGGGAGCAAGGTTTTGCTGAATGAAGATGAACGTTGAAATGCTACTTTAACTAAAACAGTATAACTTGGAGAAATGCAGTATCATTTTCTAGAATCTGACTGCAAGATACAAAAAAATAAATAAATAAATGTAGACAGATGAGACTACAGCCTATAGATGAAGCGTTCCAAAATAAACAGGACTCAGTTTCACTAAAGGCAAAAAAAAAAATTAAACCATGAAAACAGTACAGACTGTACAGTCAGAAGTAACAATTTAAATTTTTTTCTTGATTGAAGAGTATTTAAATTAAATAGTTGGATAGTTTACACTAGTAGCATATAAGGTGGTATCAGCAAGAAAAAAAAAAAGGTTAAAATTACACACGATTAGTTTTTACAAAGAGAAAACATACATACATACATACATATATATATATATATATATATATACATACATACATACATTGAAATACATACAATTCATGGTGAATTCAAACAGTATTGACAGGAAAGCCACACAATTCTTGCATAATAACAACCTATATGAACCAAGTAATGAGATAATTAGTTCGTAAATAAAGTGAAATTGTACTTTCATTCTGCAAATTTACCGTTCTACCAGATCCCAAAGGTGATCTATTGGATTCAGATCTAGTGACTGGAAAGGCCACTGAGGAACATTGAACTCACTATCATGTTCATGAAACCAGTTAGTGATGACTTTTGCTTTTTGATATGGTCAAGCTGGAAGTAACCATTAGGACCACAATGATGGTAACAACATTACTCAAATAGACAGTGGCATGCCTGAACTGTTAACGTAAGGCAGGTTGGGTCCATGGCTTCATGCTGTTGATGCCTAATATTGATCCTACCATCTGTGTGCCTCAGTAGAAATCAAGCTGCACCAGACCACAGGTTTTTGATGAGTCTAAAGACCACTGAAGTCTTAGCTTTATGTTTTTGACTGACAGAAGCAGAACCCAGCATGGTCTTCTGGGTGGCTTGGTAGTATAGTTCTTAGCACGCTCTCTCCTCACAGAAAAAAGGTTCTGGGTTCGAGCCATGTGGTCAGCAAAGGTGCTTCTGTGTGGAGTTTACATGTTCTTCCGGCGTCTGTGTGGGTTTCCTCCAGGTGCTCTGATGTTCTCCCATTAGGCTAACTGCCTACTCCAAATTGTCCCTGGGTATGAATGGGATCTTGTACTGGAACCCATGCTCTGTTGATGAAGCTCTGTTGTCTTTGGGGCAGAACTTATATAAAAATAAATTATTGTGCTGTTGTAGCCCATCTGCTTCAAGGTTCAAAGGTTGTGCAGTCTGAAATGGCTCACTCACCACATCTGTACAGTACCTAGTACTTATCTAACTTACTTAAGCCTTTTTCTCAGCTTGAACAGTCTGGCCTTTTTCAGTTGATCTCTCTCATCAACAAACTGTTTCCATCCACAGAACTGCCAGTCAATTTCTTGCCCCTTTTTAAGTAAATGCTAATGACCAGCAGTTATAAAAATACTCAAACCAGCAATAATGCCTTTCCCAAAATCACGGGATCACATTTCCCCCATTCTGATACTGGTTAATGAGAACATTACCTTAAACTGCTGGCCCATATCTACAGGACTTGATGCATTGCACATTTGCTACTGTCTCTGCTAACTAGATTATTGTATGAATGATTGACGGCATTGAAAAAACAACTTCTAAACCTCTTGCATCCTCTTGCAGCCTTTGCCTCTAATTTAGCTTTGCTCTATAACAGTGATATTTTACTTTAAAGTGAAGCATGAAACAGAAATTGACTTTCAGAAGTTCATCTTTGCTCATTCCGTGCTGAATATAGACATTTAAATAAAGGGTTGAGGAATTCAGAATCTGTCATGTTTGTAGGTTGAATATTGAAATGAGATGACTCAAATATGCTCAGCATACAGGAAAGAGAAGAATTAGCCAAACTCTGAACTTATTGACGTTTTTCTGGCGAAGACAGCTGGGAAATTTCTACACCTTTCAACAATAATCGCACCAGTGACATAAAAAGAAATAAAGAAGAAAAAATACCTAAATGCAGTATTGCACAGATCAAGACCTTTTAAAAACATGGGTTTTTTTAAAACCCTATTGCTCCCAATTTGGTGATTTTTTTTAAATTTCTACTCACAAGCTATCTCTCCCATATCACATGACATCTACCAATCATAAAGCAGGAACAGTAAAACATGCTTCCACTGAGACACATGAAGCTGTGGCCATAGTACCTTTTTGAACTGCTGCCCATGCTAGGTCACAGCATAACACGTGCGCAACATGCTATTTACCTTCTTCTACATACATGAGCTCACAGACATCCAAAATTGGCTAGTGTTGCTCTGATTGACATGAGACATACTAAATACCTCTCTTCCTTCCAGAGGACATGGTCAGAGCTCTCTTGTCAGCTCCCAGCTAAAGATGGCTTGGCATCATTAGGACTTGGCACTAGTGATCTCCTTACAGTAGGGCAACTGCTTGTGTCTTGCCCCACTTGAGAACCCAAACCTATCACTTATAATTTCACACATTGTTTATTGAAAAATAATTTTTTGGCCAGTAGCACTAAATTGATTAACACCACTGATTTAGATAGGCCGATACAGATTGGCCTGTCTGTTATTACAGTGCAATGAATATAAATAGCTAAAGAAAGTGTGTTAAAGACCTTTAACCATGACAGCAACATTACTTATTATACACTTTGCATACATATTAATAAACATCATCATCATCATTATCATCATCTCTCTCTTTCTCTCTGTTACCAGCTTTTTCTAGATGTCTGGCTGGCTATGTTTTAGACACAGGTTCAGGGTTACTTTAGGTTGTCTGGAGCTTCTCTCATTTTTAGAAACAGGTTTCTGCAAGGCAAAATGAAGCAGGTGTTCAGAATTAGGCTATTTCTTACTCTCTCTCTCTCTCTCTTTCTCTCTCTCTCTCTCTGTGTGTGTGTGTGTGTGTGTGTGTGTGTCTCTCCCTCATATGCACGTATGCATATGTGCATGCACGCGCGCGCACACACACACACACACACACACACACACACACATCCTCAGTCATGTTTTTTTTTCCATTTCTTCCCATTAATCTCTTCCTTTTTTTCCTTCTCTCTTTAGCCACGTTTTTCTTCACTGTGTTAAATATAGCACTGGCCATCAATCTCATATTAAAAATGCATCAGATGCATGAATATTCATAGCAAGGCAAGATGTCCAATAGCACATAGGCATGGGGACAGGAATCAGAGATTATTCATTACCCTTGGACAAAAAAACAGCCATATGCACATTTCCACATGCACGCAATCATACAAACACCACCCTCACAAACCATCCTTTTAAAAAGCACAATCATATTGAGACTTTAATTACTCCAGTAATTATTCATAATTTGAATTCCATCTTCATTTCTAACCCAGATACAAACCTTATGATACTAAAATCACAAAACGTCACAGTACTATAGTCATTAATGGGAATTTAATTGTTTATATAAATCTGCAATAGTCTTATTTTAATGTGTAGTGTACTACAAGCATGTTAGGATACTACATGATTACTGTGAGACATTGTTATAAAGATTTTACAATCATTTGTGTTCCTTATCAGTCTTCCATCCGCTTAATTTAAGCCAATATAACCCTGATCAGGAAGTTACTAAATGAATGATATCAATGATTGTGCTTGTTGTTTGAACTTCATATCTAATCGCTGACTCACAAGAACATGAAAAACTCCCGTTCATGTGACTTTTCTATTGCGTTCCATGTTATCCCAGTTCCCATGTAACTCTGGTCTCAAGCAGACTATCTCAGATAATCCACACCACCACCACCACCATCACCACCCTGCCCCCTTTCCCGAGATTTCTATTTTGGTGGAGACCAAAATATACAAATATGAAAACATGCATACTCTCAACTCATACCCCCACAACATTTCAGATATCCCTATACTTGTGGGGACCAAAATATTAAAGCATAAAACCACCACAGCAACCACTACCTCAGAAATCTGTGCCCTCTCCGCAGGGTTGGTACTGCATATGTTATGGAAGACTCTTGCATAACAAAAGGTCTATAAAAAAAATATATGTTAATAGAGAAATGTAAAAATAAATATGTAATTATATGGCTTTTTTGTACAGTAGGTAATTGCTCACATTAATTACATACAGTGTGTTTTCCCTCTGTTTAAAGGTGATGTTTGCAGTTTGGTACAGGATTAGTTTTTTTTTTAAAGAATGGAGACGGGAAGGTCGAAAAGGACAGAGGGACAGAAAGAGAAGAGCTGACATCAGTATTATTACCCAGTCATCCAGAGCAGAAATGTAGTTTGTGTGTGTGTGCACAATGTATATTAGAGGACACATGTCCTCAGTATGCTGCACCCACAATTCTGTCTGCAAGTGTGTGTGTGTGTGTGTGTGTGTGTGTGTGTGTGTGTGTGTGTGTGTGTGTGCCTGATGCTAATAACACTAATTTCCTCTTTTTCGATTCACTTTCCTTCACTAAGACCCACACACATTCACAACCACACTTTTGCGGCAGATGTGTTTAATCCACACAACCAACGACACAAACCTCACCCATCCACCCACACACACACACACACACACACACACACACACACACCATCTAATTTAATGTTATTAATGGTTTTTCATTAACATATCTTTATTTATGTATTCCAGGAGACTCTATTTTGTGTTGATTTTAAGTTAAGGTCATTCAAGGGACATATGTAGATTCTCACTCTGTCATCTATCCACAGTGTTGTGTAACATTCATTCAAATTTTATAGAGCATGTTGGATAGACATTAGAGGCTTCCCTTGAATATCTGTTTTTCAGATTAAGCCTTCACTTTACAACCCAGTTTTACACCACATTCTCAAATGAAAACTAAGCAATGTCATAATCCCATTGCAACCATACAGTTTACTGCCGTTGCATTTAAAAAAAAAAAAAAATTTGGTCTAATTTAATCTAATTTGTGAAATGGATTGCAAATTGATATTCCCAGAGTCTCCCCTTGCATATTCTCTGTTGTCCTTCTTGTCAGCCCAAGTTATTTTTAAAGCACTTGTTTTGAAATCCTCAATCCTCAGAATTTGTTCTGTGCTACAGCACTAAGGGGAATTCTGCCGTCCTGGATTTATGTCTTCCACAAACATTGCGAATGCACCACTCTTATTGATTGATTGGTGCACTGGTTATGCCAACACACCCGTGAGAATTGTAGTGATGGGATGAGGCATATAGCAGGAAATTGCATAAGCCAGGATATGAAAAACCAGCAATAAATCTTAACCTACTTAAGCTTTCCTTTCACCCCAGTGCACACATAATGTTCCTATGAACAACAGATACACTAATTTATGATTTATATGATTTTCTTGTTGACAGTAATCCTGTTTTTTATAATATATATAAAAACCTAACATAGCAAATTGTTACCATCTGGACCTGTCTTTTTTAGATAAGTATTATTAGTATATACTACACAGAAACAACACAATCACAGCTTGTCATGGTCACTTGAAGCAGGTGGTGTCATCATTATCACGCTTTAGATTGAGATTTTATAAAAATCTCCTTTTAGTTTTTTATTTGTGTTTCTGCATAATATACATATATAACTCTAGTATATACATAAATAATTCTAGTATATACATATATAACTTGAGTAAGCAAAACAGTCACCATTAGCTACACAGCATCATTTCTGATGAAAGTATGCAGAGCTCATCAGCCCTGCCTCTGTAATGGCTAATATATAAAATAAATAAATAAAATAAAATAAAATTGCATTTTAAAAAACCTATAAAACTATAAATAAAATTTAAAAAAGCAATTAAAATCTTGTTTTAGTTTGCTTTTATTTATATTTACACATAATGATCATTTACTCTCTCATTCGCCAAACCGATTAATCCTACTTGTCGCATGGAGGCTGGAGATTTCCTCAGCCGACACTGGGTAAAAGTGGGAGGGCAACACACACATAACTATTCATACTCACCTAGGGGCAATTTGGAACAACCAATTAGCCCAGTGTACATCTCTTAGGATTCTGGTAGGAAACAGGAATACCATAAGGAAACCCACGCAAGCAAGGGGAGAACATGCACACTCCACACAGAAACACCCGAGCCCGGGCCTCGAACCTGGGCCTCAAACCCAGGACCTGCTAGCTGTGAAACGGACATGCTAACCACTACACCACCGTGCCGACCATGTTCACGAATAGTGTATACTAAACCACTTTCCACTGATGTAAACTTTATTCTTATCTGAAAGGATAAGAATAAAGTTTACAACAGTGAAAAGTGGTTTAGTATATTCAGTGTATTATTAAGTTCCTGGAATAAACTTAACTGACACTGATGCACTTTGACCTGTGCTCATAAAGTTAAATTAAAGAACATAAAATACACCACCAAGATACAGCAACATAATTAATCTCTATTGGAGCAAAAATGGAAGGTGGGCGTGTCATCGTACATCACAAATAACATTTTTAGACCCATATATTGTAGTTCTGTCCTGAAAAAACATCAGTTGTTTCCCAAAAGAGTTTGCTGCAGAAATATTGTTGTGGTCTGACTGTGTACCTCAAAGTATGATGTAAATACCTCCAAGTACCTCTTGACCGTCTCAGAGGGAAATAAAGGCCAATGTTTGGTGAAATCTGTAGACTTTTTTACTGACATGAATGGAAGTGGGTTGTTGAAACCCCCTCTTATCTCTTCCCCAAAACAGGATATTTCTACAGATACAAAACCACCACAATGTCTCAATGTCAACCAAACTTAAAGTATACAATGCAGGTGTATTGCTGTCTTTGCTGTATGGTAGTGAATGCTAATTCTGAAAATTAGAAGACTTTCATATGCGGTCTCTCCATTTTATCTTGGGAGTAAGAGAGCAGGACAAAGTGACAAACACAGAAGTCTTCAGAAGAGCCAATTCCGTATCTATTGATGCACTACATTCATTCATTCATTCATTCATCTTCTTCCGCTTCTTCCGGGGTCGGCTCGTGGTGACAGCAGCCTGAGCAGTGAGGTCCAGACGTCCCTCTCCCCAGCCACTTCCTTTAGCTCTTCCAGGGGGAAGCCAAGGTGTTCCCAGGCAAGCCGAGAGACGTAGTCCCTCCAGCGTGTTCTGGGTCGGCCCCGGGGTCTCTTCCCAGTTGGACATGCCCGAAACAC
>JAQMYF010000010.1:2966958-2977216 GCA_030014195.1 Neosilurus mollespiculum | reverse complement strand
TGTGTGTGTTTGTGTGTGTGTGTGTGTGTGTGTGTGTGTGTGTGTGTGTGTGTGTGTGTGTGTGTGTGTGTGTGAAACAGTGAATGGGACCTCAGTTCATGGGTATTTCATATTCTCAAGCAATTCACATGTAATCTAAGAATGGTTTCGAGTTTGTTTTGTCTATCCTGACATCAACTATTTTTATATCAAACAACACACTGAACATCAGCTTTACTGAGAAAAGACCCTCAGGAATTTTTTACAGTAAATTAGGTTAGTGATATATGAGAGTGTGTTCAGTTTTGTTTTATATTTAATTGATATTACCAGATAACTCGAGTTCCCATTCAAACTTGTGTCCTATTCTTGCTTGCTTGACTAACATGTGTTTGTTCTGAACTGTGTAATGCACTGATTGTTGCATCAATGCCAAACCTGTACTACATGTCTTTGATGAATTATTTTATATCTGTGTAACAACTGTTATTTCTGGTACACTAAAGTGATCATCTTTATTGGTCAACATAGAGGTTTACCGCTGTTCCGGTGGTCAAAATCATATTCTTCATATTCAAACGCCGACTGGATTAGAGAGATCAATGATAATTACATCTCACTCATTTGCCAAATCGGTTAAAGCTATACATGACGTATTTTTGTTATAAAGTTACAAAGATTATTTAATCAATATTTGAACTTAAATGAAGATAAAACTTTGCTGTTAATTACACAGTTGAGGTCATTTGCATAACAAAGATATTTAAATATACAACAAATACCGTATTTAATTTCCGAGTCGGCAAATAAATCTGAACTTGATTTGAAAGAGCTGAACTTGTTGTTGAACTCTGAAGTTGCAGGGTTTCTACTTCACAGGTAGTCTTAGTGCCTTTTTACATGCATGTTTGCAGTCCAGAGTAATGAAATTGTTATGCAAAAATATTGACTTTATTTTATACAAATAATTGTGACCCGATCTGGTAAAATGAGTTGGAAGTTGCAAGTATCACTTTGGAGATCCAGGCCAAAATACACCGTAATGCATTCAAATATAGATTTTTTTTTCTTTTTTTTTCTTTTGATAGATGAACTATTAATCTATCATTTCCCAAAGTCTTATAGCCAAGAAACATATATAAAGTAATGAATCTGGCCATTTAGCAGAGGGTCCAACCTCTAGACATGGCAGAAGGACCAGGAAATATCCATAAGGCCAGCAAAATTAGATTTTGAGTTTCAAATCCCAACTTTATTCGTCTGCTAGTTCAGTTGTGTCCAAACTATACAGTACGTCCCAATTTCCAATCTACCCCAAATTTACACAATTACAACTTATCTGCGATTTTGTAATGTAAATGTACGCTCACCTCGTCCTCCATTATGGTATCAATGCTGTTTTCCTGCGCGCATGCGCATTGGCATTGAATCGTCAGATCCTAATAAATATTTATAAAGAAAATCGAATTTAACTGTAACATCAGGGAGGTATCATAGTAAATAATCAGCAAAAAATAAAATGTTCTGGATACGTTATATATAGCTTTAATCCTATCAGTGTCCCAGGGAGGCTGGTACTTATTTCAGCCGACAATGGGCGAAGACAGAGTGCACCCCTAACAGCACACCAAACTATCACAGAACAATATACACCCACAACTATTCACACTCACATCCACACCAAGGGGCAATTTGTAACAGCAATTTAGCCTAATGTGCATGTCTTTGGGCTGTGGGAGGAAACCAGACTACCCAGACACACTACCCAGACACGTGCACACTCCACACAGAAACGCCTGAGTCCGTGTATCAAACCTAGAACCTTTTTGCTGTGAGGCAGAGGTGCTAACCACTACACTATCGTGCCGTCCCCAAAGATGATTAAAATGAATAGAATCTAAATTTTAACTCTTAAATTATGCATTACATGTTATACATTTCCCTACATTAACTGGTTATTCAGCAAGCTTCAGAAGTTACCATCTCTTGCTCTGGTGTGTGTGTGTGTGTGTGTGTGTGTGTGTGTGTGTGTGTGTGTGTGTGTGGTAAAAGTGTGAATGGAGAATAATTATAAACACAAACGCTCATTATTTAGTACATCAAATAGTGCTCATGAGATGTGTTGAAATTTATGTTTGGACAAAATTATTAAAAAAAAAAAACAAATAAATTATATTATTGTATAATTTTTTAAGTTATTAAGAATAATTTTATAATTTTTTAAATATCCGCAATTATTTTATTCATAATTTATAATTCATGTTTCATTCATAATTTTTTATCCAATATATTCATTAATATATTTTTATAATAAAGAACACTTTATAAATACTGAACCTTTGTGGACACCCTAGGGTCCCCAGACAATAAATCCATGAGAGTTTATTGGTTTTGGATGGGGGTGGCATGGTGGCGTAGTGGTTAACACCTTTGCATCACAGCAAGAAGGTCCTGTGTTTAAGCTGCTTGCCCAGGTTTGAGTGCCGGACTCAGTGGGAGCGTTACTGTGTGATGTTTTGCTGTTCTCCCGGTGCTTGTATGGGTTTCCACCGACAGTCCAAAGACATGCACATTAGGTTTTGTATATTCTTGATTACCACTAAATGTGAATGTGGTTGTGAATGGCTGTATGTCTGTGTTGCCCTCTGATGGACTGGCAAGCTGTTCAGGGTGGACCTCAACCCTAGTAAAGTTTGATACGAGATGAGATGAGATGATTTGGGATGAACATTTTATATTTTTACAGGACTGGATTTTTTAATGGCATCCCTTATTTTTATGGCTTTGGTGGTGAACTTGGGAATAAAATTTTTCACACTACTGAGCATGTTTACATTCATTGCTAAACAGCAATGCATCTTTAACTAGTGACCTCTTGCTTGTGCAAAGCACAAAACCTGATGCTAATATTGCAACGGATAAAGATATACACCGGAAAGAGGGTAAAGCACTATATATCTAAAACAATAAAGCATGATCACACTCAGAAAGAAGACCTGTTCTTATACTTATTGGGCCTTATTTATCAATCATTTCATAAAGTTGTATATAAATCCTTTGGGTGGTCAAGCTGAGCCTTCCGTAAAACTGAATTTCTTTGTATTCAGGTGCATATCCTTATAAATCACCTTCATTGTGTGTATAGTGCATAAACAAGCACATTTACAGCACAGCTGTTTTGTATTAAAGCAACAGCCACAATATTATGTAAAAGAAATAGCTTCAAGAGAGCTGAAACCAGTGAAGTGATGATTGTAAAAGGGCAGAGTACACACAGTCTTCTAGTAATGCAGCTCAGCCATTGCAGCAGTCCATGTTTATAGTGTGCTAGTTCTTTTATGAAAGGATAATATTAGTAGTTTTGGATTGCTTTCTTTCAAATCATAAATAAAAAAAATTCAGCAGGTTTGTAATATATAAGCTATTTAAACCTGACAAAGTAATTTATATTGATATACAGTATGTCAGTTGTATGATTTCATGTCTATCATTTGAGGTTCACATTAGGGATTCCTCATTCATAAATGTACTGTAAACTAGGCTGCTCTTGTAGGCTAACCAGACTTGAATCTCATAGGATTACCAGACTTTCTTGGCGGGGGAAGCTCCTTTGGATTGTTTACTAATGAACTTATTTGTATCCAGCTTGATAAATGAGGCTCATTGTCTCTTTATACCTATTAGATCATATTCTATCCGTCCTTGATGACTGTAATCCACCACTAAAGTGAGAACTTTATATTTGGATACAGACATCAGTCTCAGCCTACTTACTCTGTCCCATTTTCATGCTGAGAAGCTTAATTAAACAACTGTAAATAAAGACAAAATTCAATCTTACATTACAGAATGTTAATTAAATGTTGCATTTTCAGCACATGTTTCTGAAGTGGACTCTGCTTCATTAAACACTGAAGAGTCTACTTTGACACGGTCTATACATCAAACAGTAATGCCTTGTGTAAGATTTTTAAACAAAAATCCTGCACACTGCACACTGTAACCAGAAAGTCTTTATCTATCTATCTATCTATCTATCTATCTATCTATTTATTTATATTCATTTAGTTAGTCAAATTCGATTTTTATTACATTTCCTGGCAGTTTTGGTCATTTGTTGTGGCTCTACAACAGTGGTTTTCAATCCCAATTCCAGAGACCCCAGTGTTCTACGCATATGTTGTTTTGTTTAATATACCTGATTGGACAGTGGGTGACATGGTGTGTAGTGGTTAGCATTCTCACCACAAAGCAAGATGGGCGTGAGTTTGAGTCCCATGCTTGGTGAGGGTCTTTCTGTGTGAAGTTTGCATATTCTCTCCCGGCTTGCATAGGTTTCCTCCAGGTCCGTAGGTTTTCTTCCACAGCCCCCCCAAAAAACATGCACATCAGGCTTATTGGCTGTTTCAAATTGCCTCTAGGTGTGAGTGTGAATGGTTGTGTGTTGAGATGGGCAAGCTGTTCGCCTTCAGCCAGTGTCAGTTGAGGGAGGTTCCAACGTCCCTGCGACACTAGTAGGATTAAGTGGTTCGGCAAATGAGCCAGTAAATTTATCACTGAATGAATAATTGGACAGGTCATCATTAAGAACTATAAGAGTTGTATTCTGTAGGAAAACTCAAAAGTACCAAAGATCAGCCACCCAACAACCCTAATAGGGTAAAGCGGTTATTAAATGGATGTATGGAAAAACCCCTCAGATGTGCAGGTGATGGTAAAGTGAATTGGGATTGGTAAACCCTGGTATATGGTGGGTTTTAACAGTTATACACAATGTTATGTAAGTTTGCCATGTATTGAAGTGTGTGGGAATGAAGGGTTGAGTATGGGAGAGGGAGAATGATATGTTTTCCTGCACTCTCCAGACTGAGCACGTCCCTCCATATGATGTAGTGCCCTCCATGAGGCCTGTGGTCCTGGTGGGACCCTCACTCAAGGGCTATGAGGTCAGATTCTACAACAATGACTATTTAATTACTATATAATTAAGTATCATAACTCTTACCAGAATGAGTTGTTTTGCAATAGGATTTCCAGTCATTCAATGAAATTGTGGTAATTTTCCTGACCACATGTTGGTTCCAGCGCCATACTTGCTGCTCTCTTTGGATTGACATCAGATGTGATTATGAACTTTTTATAGCTTTAGCGTCTAGATATTATATTTTAAAACAGAAAAATATATTAGCACAAAGGGAAATTCGAAATAAGTCTAATCAGGGATCATAAATATAAATTAATGTAATAATATGTATATATTAATGTATAATAATGTACAATGTATAATAATAATAATAATAATAATGTTAGTATTATTATATGTAAATATACTGTATGCTATTTTGTGGTTATTATTCATACACACATTATTTATTGTATTGTTTTTCCAGGTGACAGACATGATGCAGAAAGCATTATTTGACTTTCTGAAGCACAGATTTGAAGGAAGGTGAGAGCTTGCCCAAACTCCTTCTCTGTATCTTTCCCTGAAAGCTGCTGTCCTGACTGGTCCTTCTTTGGGGTAGTTTATGTATTAGCGTGTGTATGTGTGTAGAGCTACTTTAAATAGTCTTGTCTCATTGCCTTAATTGGCCATGCTGGGCCATAAGCACAAGGCTGGCTTGCATGCCTGCGCCTTCTCCTGGACTGAGTGTTTTCCCGTAATGGGACCGATGCCTCTTCCCATTGCAACAGAAGGAAAAATATAGAAAACACAGCTGTGTGTGTGTGTGTGTGTGTGGTCTAGGTATTCATCACATTGTGGGGAAATCTGTTTACATGGTCACATTATAGGGACTTGTTCTCATGTCATCTTAATATAAACAATGACATTTTAAGGTGAAGACATGTTTTAATGATAGGGATAAATTAAGGTTAGAATAAGGCAAGTAGTGGTTAGGGTTAGAGTTAGGGTATTGTATTGTCCCCTGTGCTGAAATTTTATAGTAATTGATAATTTATAGTGGAATAGTAACTTTACATTTTAAAATTAGTTCACATAAATGATACATTTGGATTTCAGTAGCCACAGTTTGAAGTGAAGACTGGATTATAAATGTATGACGAATTTTGTATTTGTATTTTTGTTTAAATAATACAGTACCTTCTATGCTGTTGTCTAGAAAGCATAACATTGAAATTGATTGGAATTGTGCCTGGACATACTTTTATTACTTTTAGGAAGTAATTTTCAAATGGCTCGTGAACATGCCTTCTCCTTTTCTCACTCTCGTCCTAGGATATCAATCACGCGGGTAACAGCAGACATTTCTCTGGCCAAGCGATCTGTCCTGAATAACCCCAGTAAACATGCTATTATTGAACGCTCCAACACGCGCTCAAATCTTGGTAGGTGCATGTGTGTGGTGAGTGTGTTTACCTTATGCACTTGATATGTCTGTTAGCCTTCAGACTTACAAACATTTGTTTCTGTGCATGACTTCAGTGCTTATGAGTGTCCATAAAACATGTGTACATGCATGGTGATTGACATTTTAAATGATCAGTAGTCTTCTTGCACAAGTTTCAAACACAAGGCCTCTTGGACAAATATGGCCTGATGCCATGTTTCATTTGGCTCATGAGAACTCGTGAAAAATAATACTGAAATGGCCCGTAATAAATAATACTCACCAAATTCACATTAGCTAGAATTTGCAGCAGACCTGTAGTGCAGCGACTGCCCATGTTCTGCACGGGCCATTTAAATCTCACTCGGCTGAAACACTTATTAAAATCACTGACTGCAATGATCTGCTGCATTTGGTGCAAGTTAATCTTATGCCTAAAAATAAGACTCCTGTGTTGGCCTTTAGTATTTATGCAATTTATAATGCAATGGTATATACGTATGTTTTTATACAAAATATACTGATTGAAACTTCCAGCGCAACCTCAAATTTATTCCAGGGCTTGAAAATTCACACACAACTATCATATTTACCTTTAAACAAAATGATTCAAGTCCAGCCATCCGTTTGAAGGACATTAATCAAAAATCTAATTAAAATTAATTTCCACAATGAAAGTGCAGTTCACAAATGTCAGCTTCTTGTATGACCACCTCTAGCATTATACCCAGCACACGTTCTGTGTCTGCTGCTGATTTCAGCCCAAATCCTGATGCCTGGTGACACATGATCTGGAAGCACATGGTCAGTGATGCAGCCTGTTACTTGAAATCGCAGATACATTGACACCTAACTTGCCTCTTGCATCTGTGACATTCCTCCAACAAGAATCCCAATGGCTCATTCTTACTCATTTTACAATATTAGTATCATGATCAGATGTTGCATCAATACAAAGCTAAATATTATTTAACTTGGATTTTGTTGTGGCTA
This sequence comes from Neosilurus mollespiculum, assembly GCA_030014195.1. Lineage (NCBI taxonomy): Eukaryota > Metazoa > Chordata > Actinopteri > Siluriformes > Plotosidae > Neosilurus > Neosilurus mollespiculum. The sequence continues at coordinate 2,969,894 of JAQMYF010000010.1, read as the reverse complement.
TTTATTGACAACGTTTCTGCAGGATTAGCCAGAGTGGTCTACTCACAATAGTGGGAGGGGCATAATTTATCTTACTGTGTAATCTAAGCTCCATCACAGAAAAACTTACATTTATATTATTTTCACCAAAATCGACAGGTCATATTTTCTTTATTCTCAGTCAATCATTTGCAAAACCACTTAATCCTACTACTAGGGGAGACTGGTGCTTATCTCAGCCTTACTGGGCAAAGGCAGGGTACACTCTGAACAGCTCGGCAGACCACCGCGGGGCCAACACACATACAACCTTTCTCACTCGCATCCACACCTATGGGCAATTGGGAATAGCCAGTTAGCCTAATGTGCATGTTTTTGGACTGTAGAAGAAAACCGGAGTACCCTGAGGAAATCCACGTAAGCATGGGGAGAGCATGCAAACTCAACACAGAAACACTCAAGCCAGGGACTCAAACTCAGGACCTTTTTGCTGTGATGTGTACATGCTAACCACTATGCCACCATAACGCCTTATTTTTTATATTAAAAAAAATTGAAATATTTAATAATATACTGTATGTGTTCTCTTTCCTCCTGTTATATATCTTGGATTTTGTGAATAGAATATAATCTAGATAATTCCAGATAAAAAAAATCCCAGTTTCTCATCAGAACTTTTTGAAAAGCTAAATGCGATGCCAATTTCCAGGTGCGGGTGCTGATGACAAACCAGGAATTTTTTTTTAAATCCATCCTAAGGGTTTGCATAGCTGTCATTTCTTACTAATCAAACAGTAGATCTCTTAAAGAAAAGAAAAGAAAAAGAAAAAAGAAAACAAAACCTCATGCTCTAATTGACTAGTTGAGTTTTTCATAAGAAAAGCAAACACTGATATATAATATAAAAGTTTATTTTGAAATGAGCAGTTTACTGCAGAACTCATCTAGTGGGCAATCTTACAATTGGATCACCTGCCTTATTGATTTGATCCAATACTTTGACCAGTCAACATTCTCACAGTATCAGAAAGTGAGGAGATTCACTGTTTATTAGAATATATTAGTCTAATCCACTAGCCTATGTAACCGTAATATAACAGCATTAATTAGATATCACCTAATAGTGCATACAATTACATATTTTTTTCTAGCCTTCTTTTTCCCTAAAAGTACCATATTATTATATTTTAAAGCCAAGGTTATTAGTGCTAATCAGTATATTAGATAATAATATGTTTCTAATTATGTGCCATACTAAACAGTATTATCATTTGAAGATTAAAGAATATTGAGCCCAGGACCCTTGAGGAAGGCACAGGAACTGAAGTGTGCGAATGGGAGACAAGGAAAGCAGGAAGTTTGTTATGATTGTTAGTTTGGCTTGATTAGTGAGCCATGATTAAGATCAAAGACATTCCTTGTAGCATGACCTCCTGATTGCACTCCTGCCAATCTTTTGTACAATCACCATTGAGCACACACATTAAAAGCACGCAAATCGTGCTGCACACACACACACACACACACACACACACACACACACACACACACATACACACACATATACACTCTCGTAAAAACCTCAGCTTCCCCGAATCTAGTTTTATTCAATAATTAATAGTTTAACAAACATATGAATATTTGTTGGATAGACGCTGCCGCAAAGCAGCTTTACTCAAATGTGACTAATTATATTTTTATGTAGCCTTAGTGACTAGCTCAGGGGTTCTCAAACTTTGTAGCCATTTATAAAATAAATTCTATTTTTTAATGAAACCAGCCAGTAACAATAATAACTCACTAGTTAATACACTCAGTCACTCACTCATTTGCTAAACTACTGTGGTTGCGGGGAGGCTGGAGCCTATCTCAGTCAGCAGTGGCCGGGGGTAGGGTACACCATGTATAGATTGGCAGACCATCACAGGGCCAACACACACAACTATTTACAATTACACCGAGAGGTAATTTGGAGCCAGTTAGCCTAATGTGCATGCCTTTGGACTGTGGGAAGAAATCGGAGTACCTAGAGGAAACCCACGCAAGCAAAGGGAGAACGTGCAAACTGCACTTTTGAAACTCCCGAGCCCCGGACTTGAACTTAGGACATTCTTGCGGATGTGCTAACCACTACACCACCATGTCGGCCCTAATAAATACAGTATAATAAAATTGATAATATTGGGTTGTGGTGTCTACTGTAGTAAGTTTTTTGTTTTTTAAATCACAGTCCCCAGTTCATGAATGTACAAGAATGAATGTCTGATTGAATAAGTTATTGACATAAGCATGCAATATAGTAACTGCTGCTTTACCTCATGTTTTTGGGTGGTAGCTGAGGTACAGAGTGAGATTGAGAGGATCTTTGAGTTGGCACGCACATTGCAGCTGGTGGTTCTGGATGCTGACACTATAAATCATCCATCTCAGCTTAGCAAGACTTCGCTAGCACCGATCATCGTCTACGTCAAGATTACCTCTCCAAAGGTACACAAGCAGACACATAAAGCCAACACTCATTCCATTGCTCTTTATCACATTGTGTTACTTGCAGTACATCTGCTTTGATGGGACTTTATTGCATAGCATGACTATGTATGGCTCACTCGTAAAATAAGCTTAGTCTCATAATGGATAGTTCAGTAGGACTTATGACCTAAGATTACAGTGATAACAAACGCAGGATCGAAGGACATAAATGGTAATATTTATTTTAAATAAGTAAAAGCATGGATACTCCTTTCATAGACTTTTGAATAACTTACTAAATCAATATCAGTAGGTTGTGCTGACAATTACTAAATGAAAAAAAAGAAAGAAAGAAAGAAAGAAAGAAAGAAATATATATATATATATATATATATATATATTTATCCCCTAATGAGTGGGCAACCACGAAACAGGCTTGTCGGGATAAAATTGTAGAACTGTTATTTTTTCCCACATACATTATATTT
>JAQMYF010000010.1:2955721-2966858 GCA_030014195.1 Neosilurus mollespiculum | reverse complement strand
GTATTGAGCACTGTTTTACGGAAAATCGACTCAATATCTTATTTATATATATATATATATATATATATATATATATATATATATATACGATGTTAGTAAAAGAAAGCAGAAATAGTGTTGATGCCCGTATAATGATCTAGCTGATGTGTTGGTATTGTGTGATTTTCGATAATAATATTTTGATTGTGTGTCTACAGGTGTTACAGAGATTAATAAAATCTAGAGGAAAGTCTCAGGCCAAACACCTCAATGTGCAGATGGTGGCAGCAGACAAACTGGCTCAGTGTCCTGCAGTGAGTATGGACATGTAAAAATACAAAATTGTTTTGACAATTTATTTCGATTTGAGGCTACTAAAACATTAATTAATTTAAGCTTTAATGGTTCATGTAACAGTTGTATGTAATAAAATACAATTTATTTGTGAGGAGTCTACTTGGCCCTCTCAGGGTTATTATTATTATTATTATTATTATTATTATTATTATTATTATTGGTGGAATAGTGGGGTGCTGGGCTCATGATCAAGAGGTTGTGGGTTCAAATCCTGGTTAGACCCCCACCATGCTAGACCCATGTGCAAGGTCTCAACTACAATTGTGCCTCTGTCCACCCAGCAGTAGAAAAGGGTACCAGTAAGAATGCTGGAAGGGTAACCTGCGATGGACTAGTGTTCCATCCTGGAGGAGTTGAACTCCTAAGTAGTTTCACACTACAGAAACTGGTATAAGCTCTGGCTCTGATGAGCCACTAGGCTTAGGTGTAAAAGCCCAACAGGCTTAATCTTTTTCCTGATTCCATAGACAACCATTTTTGATCTTTTTTTTTTCTGTTAGGCTAAATAAATGTTTTCAGTCAGTAATTGGGTAGTACTGCCAATACTTTTATACCTCAGGGTTAAAAGGACATAAATGTACACTGCCTGGCCAGTACTCTGATATTTTGTTGGATTGCTTTTAACCTTGATTAGAGCGCATAATCACCATGGCAATGTTGCTTCAGTTGGTCAGGTCAAGGCTCAGCAACATTAATATGGCAATAAAGCTGATGACCTGAATATACTGAATGTCCTAATGGCACGGATGTAAAACTGGGGCTCAGATAGTGAAAGAGTGGTTCAGGGAGCATGAGGAATCATCTTCACAGATGAACTGGCAAACCAAAGTCCTGACCATAACCCTACTGAAAATCTTTGGGACACGTTAGAGTAGACTTTATGGAGTAGTTAGTTTTTCCTGTCATTAGTTCAAGATGGATGGAAATAAATGTTGTGATGTTGCTTAATTTTGTCAAAACAATGTCATGGCAATTATTTATTTATTTTGCTATACTGTATGCTAATCCCACAAGGAATGTTATTGCCTCTGCCTTTAACCCATCCAAAGTGAGCACACACATGTAAACAGTGAGCACACACACTCGGAGCAGTGGGCTGCCACACACATTGAGGCGCCCGGAGAGCAGTTGGGGCTTGCTCAAGGGCACTTCATCCATGAAGGTGGAGGAAGGGAAGGTACAGCTACCTCCCTTACCACCACACATTTTTCCTGCTGGTTTGGGAATTAAACCAGCAACTTTTCGGTCCCAAAGCCGCTTCTCTAACAATTAGGCCCATTATGTGCTTTAATCAAGGCTAAAGGCGGTGCAACAAGAAATTAGTGTGCTACTTTTCTTATTAGAGGTGTATTTCACCAAAATGATGCAGAAATGTTTTTCTTTGTTTTTTCTTTGGCTGTCTTCCATTTTCCAGCCAAAAATCTGCCAGTCTGCATAAAGATATTTAAAGCTTTGCTTGATAAGTGTGATTTACAGACAAAGAATGTTACATTTTGGTCAACTTGTTGAATATTTCTGAATATCTGTGTTGTAATAAAATAAACATAAACACTTTTAATTCAGTTTGTAATCAGACACTGTCCTCAATGCTGCTGAATCTTAGTGACATCAGAATGGATGGTTAAAATGTGATTTCTCCTCTTATTTTAGGGGTAAATACACTTTATAAATTGAAGACTTTATAACTAGTTCTGGTTGAGATACATGAAAAAAGGAAAGGCTATGATTCTCACAACTATATATAGTTTTAAAAGTTGATGTGAAGGGTTTTCCCAGGCCAAAATATGCTATTTTTATCTCTAGCACCCCTAGAGTATGTCAGGGGATAGTCTAAAATGTTCTTGTTTTAGTTTAAGCCCTATGTATGCTACAGCCTTTGAGAATTTTTAATTCCCTTTTTGTCTTCAAATTTATACTCAATGAATCTGTAAAATTCCTAACTAGGTCACCTTATTTTTGACACACATTCTAAAAGTTTCAGACTCCAAAACAGATAATACACTTCTCCCAAGTTATCTGAAAAGTTTATATGCTGCTCTAATAGTAGCCAATTATGTAACCTATTTTTGAAACAGAAGTAATAGACAAAAAAATACAGAAATAATTATTAATTTACTCCTCCTGCTACTCTATAACATGCGATTATATCTTTATCTTTTTGACCCCCCCCCCCTTCTCTCTCTCAATCCTCCCTCCTTCCTGCTATTATTCCATTAATCATTATTTATTAATCACTTTTATGCCCCACCTTACATGCCTTCCTTCAGGAACTTTTTGACATCATCTTGGATGAGAATCAGTTAGAAGACGCCTGTGAGCACATAGCCGACTATCTGGAAGCTTACTGGAAATCCTCACACCCGGTTAGCTGCACTTCAGCCAATCCTGTCTTAGAAAAACTCACTGCCGCCAAATCAGCAACTACTGAACCGCTGTCTGGTCTGCAACTGCAGGTGCTCACCAAACGTTTTCTTGCACCTACGCCAGGGGTGGGAGAGGGAGTGGTAGGGGGGAAGGAGATGGTGAAGTTGGGACAGTCTATATAGGAGAAAACAAGAGATGAGGAAAATGACATCAAAGCAGACAGACTCAAGATTAAGATCCAGGCTTGTACTATTATTAGTAGTAGTAATACAGGGTGATCTAATAAAACCTTCCACATTTCAAAGGTAAATGAAAAAAAATCATTAAAGATAATCAAATTATTATTTTCATGAAACCATTTCCATGATTCCACATGAAACTTCATTTAATACAGTTTTTATACATCATGTTTAAAAGATGACATCCTTCAAGTATTGGCCGTGATTGTTTATACACGCTTGGAGGCAATTTCTGAAGGCTGCCATGGCTCATCAGGTCATGTCTAGGGGAACGGTGTCTATCTCCTGCTGACCTTAAGGACTTCAAGAGTTTGGGGTTGATGAGTATACACTCGTGATTTATGTAGCCCCACAGAAAAAAAATTCAGGGGAACGGACCAGCCACCCAACATCACCATGCAACAAGATCACCTGGTCTGGAAACATTTCCTTCAGCACTTAGAATTGTATAGAATAGAATAGTATTTTATTGATCCTTGAAAGGAAATTACTTTGTTACAGCAGCAGCACCCAACCAACATCAAATGAGACCCATCACAGCAAAGTGGGTATCAACAAGGAAATTATTAAAAACTTTGTTGAAATTTAAACGCTAGAGGGAGTGCTTAAAGCCATAAGCATTCTAGTGTTTTGATTGCTTGTGTGTGTGCGTGTGTGTGTGTGTGTGTGTGTGTGTGTGACATCACACAACCACAGAAAAACATCCATCTATACTATAGTATAGTCTACAACATTATTGCATTAGATCAACATCGTGACATGCAACAGAGGGGCTCATGCAACTGCCAGTCTGGATGTGAGTGAGGGGGTGAACGATAATAGACTGTTTTTTACCAGTCAAGCAAAAATCCGGCTGTATCTGAATGCATTTGAGGATTTCTCTCTTCTCATAGTGCCTGCCACCTATGCCAATGATCTTTTCTGTTCCTTGTTGTGTTCACATCTTGCTCTTTTCTGTTCAGACTCAGTTTAAAATTTTTGCCTATTGCGTGTCGCCATGCTTGACTCTCTTGCTGGTGCAAATCTGTCACGTGATCCGCACTTTCCAAAAATGATGTCACAGGTTTTGGTGTACACAAACTGCGAAATTCGAGTCAGTAAGCTGGTATTCTTTGTTTCTCTTATTCGGAGAGAAAAAATCATGATATCTCACACTTCGTAGTGTTTTGATCGGTAATAATGGTCAGAACTATATGTATTTAGTGATTTTTACATATAAAATGATGCAAATAATTTATGTCTTGTACAGGACATGCCTTTAATGCCCACTTTGCTGTGATGGGTTACAAATATAAATTAAATTAAAATAAAAAGTAGTGAAAGCAAAAAGAAAGAGTAAAAAAAAGGGGGGGGGGGTAAAAAAGAGCCATACAAATATACAAAACATGCAGAATATACAGAATATAGAGAATATTACACAGGATATTGCACATGGCCAAGAACATCCAATGATATTCGATCGTGTGTGTTGTAGCTTCATCTTACTGAAACTCCTCATCAAGTTCTTCAAGATGTTGAAATTGGGGTTGAGCCACTAACAGACAGTACCGCCTCTCCTGCCCCACTAAGTTTTATGTGAGCAAACAATGATGAATGAAAACTGCATTGAATGAACTTTTATGTGTGCAAATAATAACTTGATTATCTTTTTCTTTTATTTACATTTGAGATGTAGTAGCAGTAGTAGAAGACTGGACCAAATTTTGTGCCTGTCTGCCTTGTAGTAAAAGTGAAGATGGCAAAAAAATTCAAGAAAGGCCACTTGTGGGACTCAGTGATCACTCAGAGAATCACTGATGTATTCCTCTTCATGATTCTTCCTTCAACTTTTAACTTTAACCTGTAAGACTATTGTAAAAATGATATATCTCTATGGGACAGCCAAACCTAATTATTTGTTTACAGTGATTTGCATAAGCATTCAGCCACCACTGAACCTTTTTATGTGTTATTTTCTGAAAATGTAATGGATTTAATAAAATGCCATTAATTAATTGGGAGATCAGTCAGAGAGGGCCAAACACCAAAACTCAGTGAGAGGAAACGAGAGGAGAAGTCAGAGAAGCAACCAGTATACCAGTATGATGCTCCCACCACAGTGCTTCGTGGTTGGGATGTTCTTCAAGTGAAAAGCAGTTTTGGATTTCCACCCAAATCTATGGCTTTTTATCACATTAGACCAGAGAACCTTTTGAAGCACACCCTACATGCGTTTTGTACAAAGTGAATATTGTCTGGCTTGGCATGATTCCTAAGAGCTTTGTCTGATGTGTCTGGACTATGGCTGTCTTGTGAACCGCTTCTGTCATCTAAGCTGTGGATCCTGCCAGCTCCTTCAGAGTCTCCCTTGGCCTTGAGTTGATGCTCTGACTAATGTCCTTACCAGAGCTAAGGCGATGCAATGTTCTTTCCATTTTTAATAATGGGCTTAACAGTACTCCACAAGACATAAAACTTTTGTGGATATTTTATGGCCAGACTCTGATGTTCATCCAGAAACAGGACTGGTGTATTTATATTGAGGTCATGTGACAATTTAAAGATACAGGGTGTGAGAATTTGCAAAAAAAAAAAAAAAGAAAGAAAAAGAAAACAAAATTGAGCTTAAAATGTTCAAATGCTTCAAATATTACTTGAAGTGATTGGCTGAATGTTTAGAAGCTTTAACATGATAAAGAATTACTGTATTTTGTGGCAAAGCTATCCACTGAAGTTAAAATGCTTACCAGCTTGTCCCAAAGGGGGATGGTGTGTCCAACTTGTAATACCAAATCGAATCTCAAGAAGCAATAGAGAAAATCTGTGCAATGACAGCTTCCTTCATTTATTTCCCGAACTGCTTTATTCTATCATGGTCATGGAGAGGGTGAAGCCTGTCTTAGCCAAATCTGGGCAAAGAGCAGGCGGAGGAAACCCACGCAAGCACAGGGAAGGGCATGCAAACAGAACACAGAAGCGCCCTTGCTGAGCCCCGGGACTCAAACCTAGGACCTTCTTGCTGTGAGGCAGGCATGTTAACCACTGCGCCACTATGCTGACTAATGACAGCTTCATGAGTTTAAAGTAGAGCTATGGGTATGGAAATGGATGCAATTAAATTTGCTACAAGTTCAAAGTCACTTTTCTCACCAACACTTTGCTGCATAAGGCAACTGTGTAGAAATAAATATATATCTGCCATGTCATGAGCCATATAGGCTTTGTCCACTTCTGGTACACCGCCCGGCCAAAAGTAAAGTCCGGCACGCTGATTTTTTTCTTGGATTGCCTTTAGCCTTGATTATGTAATCACCATGGCATTGTTACTTCAGGTTGAGACTCAGCAACATTATGTGGCAATAAAATGAAGTCAGCTTATGACCCAAATGTACTGAATGACTAGGTTATCACATCAGTGGATAAAACTGGGGCTCAGGCACAGAAAGACTGGAAATATGGAATCATTTTCTCACATGAACACCACAGAGTTCTGGTGATTTTGAACAACCTGTGGATTTATAGAAAAATGGGTGTATTTATACCGAGAATGGACTCCATTTAGCCAATTATGTACTTCTGATGGCAAATGGCTACACCAGAAGAAATTCAGGGGTTTCATAGTAATGGTGGTGAATACTTATGCAATCACAACGTCAGGATCATGTGCTCTTTTGTGTATTTTGTTTTATGACATGTAATCCCAGTTAAATCAATTTCAGTTCCAGAATGTAACACAAATTCAACAGGGGTGAAAGCTTATGGAAAGCATTGATCTCTCTCTCTCTCTCTGTGTGTGTGTGTGTGTGTGTGTGTGTGTGTGTGTGTGTGTGTGTGTGTGTGTGTGTGTGTGTGTGTGTGTGTGTATCAATATATATTTGATTCTAAAAAATAATGATCTCTTTATTGCCTGCTGTGGTTTTTGTTCAGTCTGAGGAGGCTACAGATGCATAACTTTGTCTATGGTGAGTGTGGGTGTTCCAGCGTAGAGAGTAAAAGGAGAAAGTGTCAGTGGTTCTTACATTCAGACTCAATCCTAAATTTTACAATCCAGCTGATTTTAGTGATTGTGAAGCTTAAAGCAGTCAACGTGAAATAAATCACGAGTTAACATGATAAACGTTAAAGGGCAATTCACCTCAGAATTAAAACATTAATGTGATATTACTGAGTGTGAGAAAGCTGACTCAAACATTATGATCTGCTTTGCGGTGGTTTGCAGTGGTCTCCTCTTCTATATGTACATAACTCAAACCCTTTTGAAAGCCCAAGGTCCAGGGGCACCCATTGTAAAGGTCTTGGGTTGACCTTTAAATGGGATCAAGTATGGAGTGGGTGTGGATGTGGGCCTAATTTGAAAAATCTATATCAATAATCTTGTCATTTTTGTATCATCATATAATTTACTCTAAACATGCCCTGCTGTAAAGCCCCTTATGTTAATGGTCCCTGGGTTCCAGACCAGCAACTTGCCAGCTAAGACTCGGCTCTTTTACACTGGAAAATATAAAAAGAATGGTTCCAGCACCAGATTTTTGTCAGTAGAAAATGAGCACCAGTGTGTTGTGCACTGTATTTTATGTGTGTCTAATGTCTATATAATCTGCAATGCCTTTAATTTATGTGGCTCACTAATGCCTGTATACATATATGTGTGCTAATGCAGGGCATGGGGGGTGCCCAAAAGGCCGAAAAGTCACAAGGCGAAAGAAAGAGCCCTCTAGAAGAACATCATCACCACCACCATAACCGTCACCATCATCGCCTACAGAAGCAAGAGAGCCTGGACCAACCTGAGGAAGACGATCCACAGGAAGAGGCTATTAAAGAACAGAAAGCTTTACGAAGTGATCGAAGAGCACCACACGTCCACCACCGCTCTTCATCCACACGGACCGAACACCACAATCACCACCATCACCATCATCACCACCACCATCACAGTCGCACAACACATACCCTCTCCAGGCAAGAGACGCTGGAGAGCAGAGACTCTGCATGTGCAGAGCCGCACACCACTCACACACACTCAGACCCTCTTACACACTTGCATACACACCATACAGGTGAAGAAGAGGAGGACGAGGACGAGGAAGAGGGGGAGGAACAGGAGGAGGAAGAAGAGGAGGAAGAAGAGGAGGAGGAGGAGGAGGAGGAGGATCAGCCTGTTCAACATAACCATCATCACCACCATCATCATCATGCAAAGGGAGGAAGGGAAAGGGAGCGAGAGCACGATCACACTGAACATAACGGACGGCAACACGGACAGCAAAGATCACAATATGAACGCTATCATGAGCGGGAAAGGCAACACTCTATTGAAGAAGATGATAAAAAAGAAGAGACAGAATGGGAAATAGATCCCTATATAGAGCAGTAACACACAAACATATACAGCCATGGACTGCATTGACCAGATAAAACATACACTTTTACAAAAAGCTTGATTCAGGTCCAGAATTTTTGCCAAACTGGGTCAACATAAGTAAAAAAATAATAAAAAATAGGAAATATTTAAAGGTGCAGTTTGTAACGTTTGAATGTAATGTTTCTAGACCTATAATAATGATATCACTTTAAAGAAAGCTGTGATGTGTAATATTGCCACCTGATTGATTTGGCTAGTATTTTTACTTCAGGCTTCTCTTTACATTTTTCCAGCCTGTAAATGAGCTCCTTCTCCCAAGCTGGAACAAAGTTTAAAAAACAGCTTATGATGGAAACAATTTAACAGTGGGAGTTACACTGCCTAGTCAGGAAAAAGGTTGCGCACTGTAATATTGTGTTGATTCACCTTGATTACAGTGTGGAATCGCCATGGCATTGTTTCGACAAAATTAAGTATCATCACAACATGCAGTTCCATCCAGATTTGAGTTCATTTTTCACCATCTTGAATTGATGACAATAAAATCTAATCACTCCATAAAGTCTTCTCCGGCACATCCTGAAGACTTTCACTAGGCTTAAGGTCAGGACTCTGGGGTGCCAGTTCATCTGTGAAAATGATACTTCATGCTCCCTGAACCACTCTTCCATTATTTGAGCCCCAGTTTTATATCGGGAAGAAAAAGTTTTCACAAAGAAAGTGATTCATTGCATTCAGGTCATCAACTGACCACATTAATGTTGCTGAGCCTCGACCTGACCAACTGGAGCAACAATGCCCTGCCAAGTTGTAATCAAGGATAAAGGCGTTACTTTGTTTTTGGCCAGGCAGTGTAACTTAGGGGAAGAGACGGTTCATTAGTGCCCCTCAGAAGCCTTCATCAGTGCAATTCATTGATATCAAAGACAGCAGAAGGCTTAAATAATTACAAACTGCTCCTTTAATACTGAGATAATATGTACTGTAATGTTCTATCATGCAGCATATAGAATTTTGGCAATGTTGTTATAAATTAATGGAAGAAACAAACCATTTAAAATATAAAGGTAGGTACATTGTACACCCTCCTGGATATTGTGTCTAATCATTCCAAATATTATTATAGTGCACATTTTGAGAAATTATGGGTTACTTGTCATACAGAGATTGTAGTGTTGTGCCTATGAACTGCCAATATCTGTGGCTATAGTTCTTTTTCTACATTTAGGCTGCCAGGCTGCCAGGACTGAGTAATCAAAGTATCATCTAGTCCAGTAATCAAGTTTCTTTAAACGCCACAAACACCACTGGTGTAGATGACACATGGGGTCAAATTTCTGTTTTGGTCTCATCTCATCTGGTGTTTGAGTTCACTTTAGGTTCAGGCTCACTGCAAAGAATAAATGTGTAGCAATAGAGAATGAAATAGTAAATTACTAGAAAATTATGAAGCTAATAATGCTAATTCTGGGCCTGTCACACTTCACACATGTATACATATACACCATGTGCTGCTAACCTGCCCTCTGGACTCTTGGCTCTCTGTCACTATGCCTCCTTTGTAAAGATTGTGTTTTTAAAGGTGACTACATTATTGTAAATAAGATATAGGTATCATGCATACTTGTTCTTATCAGCGTGTGGACACGTGAATATTAAACAATAAATATGAGTAATTAATGATTTCATACGGCATGGATAATGGAGGCAATCTTTTATGTTTGTTTCTTTTTAATTATTTAGAATTATGAATGCATTCTGACTGCTCTTTAAATAGAGAGAAAATTAATTAAAGATGTAAAATGATCCGCTTAGCAAAATTGCTGAAAGATTTTATCATCTTTGCATCAGAAACATAATTTGTGCAGAAGGTCATTAGCTTCCCTTGGGGTTATATTCATTCCTTTTCTAAGCCACTTCATCATATGAGTCGTGGGGAGGCTGACGCCTATCAGTCGACTCTGGGCGAAGGCGGGGCACACCCTGAACAGCTCGCCACACCATTGCAGGGACAACACTCATACAACCATTCACACTTACACCTAGGGGCAATCTGGAACAGCCAATTAGCCTAATGTGCATGTTTTTGTACTGTCGGAGAAAAACGGAGTACCCAGATTAAACCAACGTAAGCACAGGGAGAACATGTAAACTCCACACAGAAACGCCCATGTCCGGGATTCGAACCCAGGACTTTCTTGCTGTGAGATGGACAGGCTAACCACTGCATCCGAGGTTATATTGCTTTGATAAAATATTGATTCTTGGTAAAATAAATTTTTTCTGAAGTTTCATTATTGAGTTTTCTAATTACACTCCTTTTTTGGCCACGTCAACACAGAATATTCTAACAAAAACAACTAAAGTAAAACTTGGGACACCGGGGGAAAAAGATTAGATAGCAGTTATGTGGGCCACAAACGTCAAGCCATCCAAGACAAAATGCTGTCTTTATGCACCTAATAAAGCAAAATACAGTCTTTCTCTCTCTTGGACAATATAGTCATTTGAGAATACCTTGTTTCTTTATTAATGATGGGCTCAATTCTGCCATGTGCACAAGAAAAAAAATCCTCTGCCAATTTTCCTCTATATGCAAATCTGTACCTCAAACATCCTCAACTGAGTTGAGTGTTTCAGGTGGATTAAAACCACATTTCATAGGTAAATGTACTTAAAGTGCATTCTGCCATGGGCTTACATCCAGTTTCAGCTGCACATCTCTGAGGGCTGTAATAAATAAAGTGCCACAGTGAGGCTAGTTCAAGTTCAAGTTCAAGTTTTATTGTCACATACAAATTATACACAGTACAATATGTAGTGAAATGCTTAGTACGACTGTCCAAATGTA
>JAQMYF010000010.1:2933810-2950355 GCA_030014195.1 Neosilurus mollespiculum | reverse complement strand
GTCGTGGGTGTATAAAGAGTACAGCAGGGGGCTCAGAACACAGCCCTGGGGGGCGCCAGTGCTGATGGTGATTGAGGCTAAACACCATATTGCTTTGCATTCTTGGCAGCCGGCTTACCTTTACCATTGTGTTTAACTTTGTCCAATTTGTTTAACCTACATTAAGATTTCTTGTATCACTTTGAACTTATGTGCAGGGGGCATGACTTAAAGGTTTAAAGGACTTAGCAGGCAAACGAGTCAAAAGTTGCATGAGTGGAAAAAAATATTGAAAGCATGAATGGGAAAATAGTACCTCACCATAACATTCACATATTTAGTCCACTCTTTGCTGTTATAACAACCATTCTCTCTTTGTGCTATGGGGATTCCGTAGCAAGGATCTGGTCGGTGCACCATTCTGGCTAAGCTATAGAGAATGCTGAGTGTGAAAATCCAAGGAGATCATCAAGTTATGAAATACAGAATTCAGCCCATCTGACACCAACACCCATCAAACTTACAGAGATTATCCATGTTTTAATAATTAAAATGCATTAACGAAAGCTCTTAATGGAATTCTGCATAATTTAATAATTGTGCGGCTACCATATGATTGCCTCACTGGATTTGTGTTTTAATAATATACATATTGTTTCAGTTGACAGCAACTATGCCATAAGATGTATCCCATGGCTGTGGAAAAGATGTTACTGCTCTTCAAAAGGTTCAATTATTGACCTGCAACAAGAAAAAAAAAATCCCTAAGAAGACTGATGAAATAATAAACAGTAATGGTGAACAGTCAACTTCACGGAAGAATTGTGGATGGAATAAAATCTCAATGTGATTGGACAATAGCATGTACAGCTATGTTCAATAGTGAAAGTAAGAGCATTTTCACATGCACTATGCAATGAGAACTGGCTATAACTACTTGTTAGTGAAGCGGATAATTTCTTTTCTTTTGTTTTTTCTTTTTACAATTTTCAAAGTTAGGGAGCAGAAAGATCCTGAGAAATGGAAAAAAGGTCTTCTGATGGATCAAAAAAATTACCATATTCCAGTCATGGGTGCATCAGTTTAAGAAGAGAAGCAGATGAAGCAATGTACCCATCATGCATAGCGGTCATGCTTCAAGCCTCTAAAAGAAATTGTATAATTTCTGATTACATCGGTTGTCCAGGTTGAGGCACAGTAATATCATTTGGCAATAAAATAAATCTGAATGCACTGAATGACCAGGTTATCCCATCAGTAGACTTTTTTGCGTTTGATGGCATAGGCGTTAAGTGCAAGCTCATTGTCAGTGCAAGATGTTGGATATAAATGATTGCAGTTCTAGATGAAAATAAATGTTCTGATGTTGTACATGGTGCATGCTGTAATCAAAGCTAAAATATTTTTGTGTTGGACTTTTTAATGGCCAGGCAGTGTATGTACGCATATAAGGTCATCCCAAATTATATCCAGTGCACATTGTTTTGCCAATGCACTGGGGTGAATTAGTGATGATCCCATATGCATGCACTGTACGTATATACACTGATCAGCCATAGCATAAAAACCACCTGCCTAATGCTCTGTAGGTCTCCCTCTTGATGCCCAAACAGTTCTAATCCATCAAGGCATGGACCCAACAAGACCTTTCAAGTGTGCTATCTAATACTAAGACAAGTCCAGCTTCAGTTGCAAAGCAAGGCCTCCATGAATTGCTGTCTCTTCCCCAGGTAATGGATGCATGTACGCAGCCATCCCCATGATGTGAAAGAAAATACAATTCATCAAAACAAGACACCTTTTCTGGTCCAATTCTGATGTACATGTGCCCACTACAGGCACTTTTATTGATGGACCGGAGTCAGCGCGGGCACCCTGACCGTTCTACGGAAACAGCACCATATGCTGCAAACTGCAATGCACTGTGCTTTACCACTATCATAGCCAACACATTAGCTCTTCTGTTGGCTTGGACCAGATGTGTTAGTCTTCATCCCCCTAAACACAAGGCACCCATGACCCTTCCCATGCCAGTTCACTCATCTGCCTTCCTTGGATGGCTTTTGGTAAGTAATATCATACAATATGCATACAGGGAACACCCCAGTTGTGTTGTGCTGGAGCTGCTCTGCCCGAGTGAACCAGCCATCACAATATGGCCATTGTTAAAGTCACTCAGATCCTTACACTTGCCCATTTTTTCTGCTTCCAACACATCTACTTTGAAAACTAATTTCACTTGCTGCCTAATACATCCTACTTATTGAAAGGTGCTATTGTAATGGGATATTCAGTTATCTTCACCTGCCAGTGGTCTGCCAGTACCAGTCTGCAGTTCCATAAGCTTGTATTTTTTGCACATGTAGCCATGCACTTTAACTGGTCTTACTGATGTATGAGCAAACTAGAGTAAAGCACACATCACGGCTTTAACTGTTCACATACACATAGTCAATCTATTCCAACTGCTTCATTGCTCTCAATCTCATGTCAGCTGTACCCCTAAATTAAACTACATTACTCTCCACCATGATTTCCCTATTTTAATATCTGTATGGATGAAATCTGTTGAACATTTTTAGCCCAAGACTTGTTACCTATTGCCTGTATATGGTGAATACCTTCTAAGATTCATCCAAAAAGTATGTGTGCATTCCCGCAAAGAGGAATGATGAAATGCTTCTGACTGGACACTATAAATAGGATGCTGAAAAATCTGTGAATGTCCCAGGTGGTGAGGCAGGCACTTTAAGTCGTCATAACGGCAGCAGTGATGGTGCTGAAGACTAAATTTGGATGCAGAAATGGTTCCAGACACCCCACATTCACACTTGCAGGCTGTTTTAATACTCTGATGCTCTATCATCTATAAGTCCTGTGCAATCCTTACAATGAACTTCCTTCTAAATTAGGATTTATCTACTTAAATAGACATCCCAACATTAGGAAATGAGTCATGTCAGCTATATAGAATGATGGACTCAAATGGCTTTCCTCTGGGTGTATAATTCTTTAGACAAGAGATCATTTAAATATCATTTCTTTATTTGATTGACATCTAAATCACTGTTTTAATATCATTTGCATGAGTAACTATAAAAAATAAGTCAATGTGCTACTAAAAAAAATTTTATTAAATGGTTTCTATGTCCATGTGTCCACTTTCTTAATCTTCTTTCATTATTTTAATAAAAATCTTCTGCTCCTCTGCTCCATTAAAAAAGATGTACAGTGCGCACATCTGTTGATGAACAAATTCAGCTGCCAGTCATTTGCTATATGTGAGGGACTGTCAATACCATCGTGTCCTTTGGCTGCATGCTGCTTCCTGGTCACAGTCCAATGGTCATTCAAACCCAGCCATCACCATAGCAGCCATTGCGTCACTGTTGTCATGGCAACAACAGCAGAACTACGTATGGCACCACCCCTTCTCTCCCATCCATTCATGCAGTCGTTTCACTCTTCCCTCCCTGATACTCTTTTCCATCTGCCCCCTTGAGCTGTTTCATGAGCACGTGTTTGATTGAGCATGCTTTATCTCTTGCTAAATTTCGCAATAAAAAATCCAATAGTGTCTGTGTTGGCTTTTAGCAGGAGGTCCTTAGTGGTGCGACTGTCAGTAGTCCCATGCCATGATAATTCTGGGCAGAACCTCTGCAGCAATCTCCGCTGGTCATGTGACAACTCAGTTCCAGGCATGCCCTGTGATCCAAGGTGTGGCTCCTGGGAAAAGAAAAATATCACACTTTATTTGTGGGTGAGGAAAATCTATCAAGAGTTAATTTTCTCCAAATATGTTAGCACAGCACATTGTGTTTACACTGTTCACAGGTCAAAGCCCTGACCACATTTTCATTAAACCAGAAGCAAGCTAAATTATGAACTAGACAACCCTAAAGTTATTTGCTCTTTTTCTGTGACAACAGGAGTTATACCTGATGATCTAAAAGTTGCTAAAGTTTTTCCACTGTACACATCAGATAATCCTAGTACTTTTTATCATTATAGACCTATTTCTATCTTGCCCTGCTTTTCAAAAAATTCTGGAAAAACTTGTTTACAAAAGGATTTTGTCTCATTTAGAGACAAATTCAATTCTTTATAAGCATCCGCATGTTGTTAGTGGAAATCATTCCACTGATATGGCCCTACTTTTTCTTAACAACATTACGTCTGTACTTCACAATAATATAACCTGCAGTATTTTTTATTTTTTTTAAAGATTTTTCAAAAGCTTTTGATACAGTTAATCGCCATGTTTTATTTAAAAACTTATTTAAGTATGGTTTTCAGGATATTAATGTATCGTATAAATGGCTAAATAATTATCTTTCTAATAGAACCCAGTTTGTTTGTGTAAATGATTCACAGCTATTCTAATAAAGCTAGATTAATCTGTGGGCTCCCTCAAGGGTCCATTATGGGTCCATTATTATTTCTCATATATATTGATATGTTTAATATTTCAAAAATTCTGAACCAATGTTTGCTGATGATACAACTCTGGTTCTCTCTTGTTCAAATTTCAGATCACTGATTAAAGATGCTAATTCTGGTCTAAATGATTATGTGAAATCTTTTAAATTAAACAAATTATCTTTAATTGTAAAGAAATATACTTTTATGATTTTTAGTGGGGAAAAATATTACAATTATTATTATTATAATTATACAACCAATTATTATAATAAATAATTGGATTTATCTAAAATATTTAATCTCTTTTTTAAACTCTATAAATATTTATCAAATATGTCGTTTTGTATATAAGGGATTAAAAGAAAAGAACGCACCTGGTAAATAATGCAGATGTTCACTCTTATTTAACTAGCCAAATTTCTCATCTCCAACTTCCTAAATGTTCTACCTCCATAGGTCAATTTAAAGTGAGGTATAAAGGAGCCGTATTATGGAATCAATATTCACATTTAAGTAAAAAATGTAATTCAATCAAATGTTATAAAAGATGCTTAGCGGATTGTTTAATTACTGACCCGTAACTTTTGCTGTGGCTTATAGTTTTTGTATATTTTATTTTCAATTTGAATTGTTAAAATACATTTTCGCTGTCTATTTTTTCTTTCCATTTGTGTTTATCCTTTAAATTTTGATGTATTTTAATATTATGGGTGGAGGCATCTTATAAGCACTGTTGAGGTTTTTTGTCTCTTCCTGCACTATTATTTTTTTATTGTTGC
The DNA here is from genome assembly GCA_030014195.1 of Neosilurus mollespiculum. Taxonomy (NCBI): domain Eukaryota; kingdom Metazoa; phylum Chordata; class Actinopteri; order Siluriformes; family Plotosidae; genus Neosilurus; species Neosilurus mollespiculum. The sequence continues at coordinate 2,945,175 of JAQMYF010000010.1, read as the reverse complement.
TTGTATTTGCCTTGTTTTTATTCTTTTTGTGGAAAATAAACTGAACTAAAACTAAACTTAAGTTTATACTACTGTTTTTAGCACTTGAGCGGGGTCCTAGATGACACGGCTGATCCGTCACATTACATTACATTTCAATCCCCCAATGATGTAACAGTCATCCATAGCAAGGGGCTAAAATTGGCAATGCACTCTGGGTGGGAGAGATGTCTCTCTGCAATATACTGTCTGTAAGGGCGTAGGCTGAAGCAAAAGTATATTTTAAACCTACCCCTTTAACTATACTTATATTTTTATATTTAGGCAACACACGCAACATTCATTGATCCATCCATTTATAATACTGCTTCTCCATCAGGAAAAACAGGAGCCAATGCCAGCTGAGGAGATCCCAGCTCTCTTCAGGAGAGAGTTTGCCAATCTACTGTGGGCTAACACAGAGACAAACAACCATTTGTATTCACATTCACACCAATGGGCAATTTAGTTTAGCCAGTTGGCCTAATTCACATGCCCTTGTACTGACGAAGGAAATGGAAGTACCTGGAGGGATGCATGCAGGCATAAAGAGAACGTGAAAATACACAGAAAGGTCAGCCGGCAGGTTTCAATGCAGATTTCTTGCTGTGAGTCAACAGTGTTAACAATGTGCTGCCCCATTACTTAATCAACTTATGAAAAAAAATATCTTGTGGTAGGGTGCTGGATTACTGATCCAAAGGTCAGGGGTTCAAGCCCCGCTGCCACTGGTTTGTCACTGCTGTCGCCCATCTCATCTGACTCTGGGCGAGGGCAGAGTACACCCCGGACAGCTCGCCAAGCCATCGCAGGGTAGAAAAATGCTGACTGCAATGCAGCCTCCTCTTTTCGAAAGTCAGCAATGGTTCTTCTACATGCCTCTCACCACAGACAGTGATAGACATGGCTGGCCTTTGATAACCCAGTTAGGTGCACTAGGGGACAGCAGTGACATCCCGTTGACAGCCTCCTCGTGACCCTAATTCGGGTCAGAAAATGAATGAATAATCATATGTAAAAATACTTTGTGATTCTTGGTAATTCTCAGTTCTAATCTTGTTGATATGGTCAAATCCTTATATGTGGATTAAAATTAATTGACAGTGTCAGGCTATTGTTCTATTCTATTAGAATTTTTAGCCAATTTATTGCTCATCAGTGGCAGGTATTTATGTTACAGCGCTGCTGAAAAGTTTTAATAAAAAAGTTATTTTTATAATACAGGGTGTCCCACAAGTCACTTGTCACTTTCTTTTCTCTATTTTATTTCAGCTATCATTCAGGAAGATGTGAATACATCAGCATTTGACATATTGGGCTTTGTTTTTGTAAGTATATCGTTCCCTTGCACATGTTGCAAAATTGCCGCCTGGCAAGAAGTTTTTCAGTCCTCGACTGCAGTTCAGTGCAAGTTTGAGAAGCTTTATGGCCATCATACTGCTCTAACACGTAGCAATTTACACTATCCATAGCAGGTTTCTTGAAACAGGATCTGTTCTTGACAATCCATGCCAAGGAAGGCCTGCTACTACCACCACTGATAAAAACAAGAACTGGAGTAGGCATTTATGTAAAGCCAGGGGAAGTCCATTCGGAGGCCTGAACTGGTACTCGACGAGTCTATCTTTCATCAATCTTGCTGGGTTAACTGACACAACTGCTGAACTTGAGAAAAGAATCCGCGCGATCTACAGCGAGGTCAGGGAAGTGATGGTGCAAAACACCTGTGTCCGAAGGTGGCTGAAGGTTGTCGAAAATGGAGCCGCTTATGTGGAGCTACACAGCTAGTCTTCAAGAACGTGAATGTGAATGTGATGGCAAGTCTAGCAAGAAAAACTGCAATGAGTCCTTTGTTGATATTGATAATATGAATACACTCAATTTTGTGTGTAATTTTTAGGTATTTTTTAAAAGGGTATAGTGACTTTTGGGACATCCTGTATTAACTTTTAGTGAACACAACATAAATGAAATATGTTTTCCATTTAAATTGCACATTTTAAGTTGATCAGAGTGTGTAGGAACTTTCAAGCTGTAATACATGACTTCCTGATAAACTTGGGTATAAATATAAGGTGACTCAGGGGCCACAGTTCTCTTAGTCATCCATCAACATGGAAAAGATAAGAAAATACACAAACCAAAGAAGGAATAAGTAAGCTGACCTTTATAAGTCAGGCAGAGGGTATGAAAAAAGGTACTTCCTGAAAATGTCCATTTCTACAGTTAGGGCAATAATTAAAAAGTTTACTAAGTCTCCTAAACCACCATCAGAACTGACCTCAATGCCTAAAGATTATTTGGATGGTGTGCCAAAAATACATTTTCTCTCACTTAACCACAATTCGAAACATTTAGAATTACTACAAATTTGTTTGAAACCACATTCTACGTTCTGATGAAATAAAAACTTACATTTTCTGCAATAAACAAGTAAAATGGGTTTAGTGTAAAATGAAGGACAGCTACAATGAAAGAACCTTATTCCTGTAAAATGGTGGTGGTTCTATTATGCTGTGAGGCTGTTTTTGATCCAAATGTCCAAATGCACTGGTTATAGGCATCATGCAAATATGCCATATAGGAAACTAATACTGGCACCTTTTGATTTAATGAAAGCATTCAGTATTTCTTGATAGTAGTCAATCAGCATGATAATCTTTGCTCATTATGAGGACATCGCCTTTGCACAGCACTATTCAGGTCACCTCTCAGATATTCTATTGGATTCAGGTCTGGGCTTCGGCAAGCCCGATGAAAAACTTTAATCTTCTGGTGAAGACATTCCTATGTTGTTTTGGCAGTATGATTTGTGCTGAAAGGTGCAATTCCTCTTCATCTTCAGCTTTTTAAGAAAGACCTGAAGGTCTTGTGCCCAAATTGACTGATATTTGAAACTGCTCATAATTCCCTCCAGCTGGACTAAACCTCCAGTTCCAGATGAAGACAATCAGCCCCAAAGCATGATGCGGACACCACCATGCTTCACCATTCGTATAGTGATGTCGTTACTGCACTAAACATATTTTCTGGACACAAACCACTACCAGTACTTGCAAGAAATTCGCGCAGCTCCTTTAATGTTATTGTAGACCACTTAGCAGTCTCCCAGACCAGTTTTCATCTTGTCATTCTACCGATTTTTGAGAGATGTTAGGTCCTTTGTATTGCACCATATTTTGTCCACTGTTGATGACTGTCTTCACTGTGTTCTGTGGTATATGTAATGCCTTGGAAATTCTTTTGACTATTGAGCATGAGTTTAGTCAAGAGTAACTGTTAATTCTGAACAGAACCACACCCTGAAGTATAAGAGGGTGTTCACACTTATGTATCATTATTATTTCAGTTAGTTAGTTTTTTTCACCCAAAAGAATTCACTTTGGTTTTGGAACAATTTAATCTAATTGTACAGATTAACGGTCCAAAAAAATCTCTGAAACTATTTGTTTTTTTAATTGTCCAACACAAAACGCTGGCATTTTAACAGTGTGTATAGTGTTTATATATCCATTGTATTCGCATTAACATTAGTGATGTGCAATACACAGGTTTTATCTAAATACTGTGAGACATGGATTACAGTACATTTAATCAGTGTAGATAAATGATCAGATCTTTCCTCATTAGGTGCTGGATACAGACATTATTCAGTTGGACAATGGCTTACAAAGCAGAAGCATACAACAAGGTCCAGTTTCAACTGTATTCACAGTATCCAGTCATGAAAGTCCAGTTAAATAAACATGTTTGTTTACCATTAATAACTATTTCAAGAAACATGACTTTAAATTGGATATGTTTTGTTTCATAGTGATGCTTGAATCGATAAAACTTTAGTTTTGAACCTGAGGAGGAGAATAAATGCATGCTTCTCTGTCCAATTATCCAACTTTTCCTCTTTTTTAAACAATCAGCGCCAACACTTCACTAATCAGATGAGAGAGGATAAATTACACTTCTTTTAAAAAAATCTATAAAAGTCTGCTGCAAATTTCCTTCCTTAATGAGCTGCCTTCAGGAGAAACATTTATCATAAATTCTATCAAAACTGCTATGATTTCATTTTAAAAAACAAGCACTGGACTATGGCCAGTTTTTTTCATGCTGATCGATTCTACTACAGTATTTTTGTAGTACTTGGTATGATCCATTAGAAACACTTGACTGGGACATGAGTTCATATACTTACCTGTGGCTCCAGAGTTAAACATGGGAATGTCTTCAATGCCCAGGCTACCTGCTCTTCATTCTCAGCAAGTGTTACAGTGCAGGTACTATACACCAACACACCTCCCTTTTTCAAGAGTTGTACAGCCTGTAACATCACAGCAAAGTTACTGCATTCCACAAGCTTTTTAAAAACACTATCACAAAACAAATTCAGAAATATATTCAAATTACCCTTCAAACAGGCCCCACTTTCCAGTCCAGACACTGCACTGTGTTATTCTAATTATTTCATAATTTACGTGCACAGTACAAGGGCTCCAAGAAGCATATATGCAATTCTGATCTAAAATAATACCCTACAGGCAATAGACCTGGCACAGATGAGTAAACAAACTGCACCATCTACTGGTAGTTAATGTGCTATAACTATATGTCACAGAAAAAGAAAATAAGGGCTGATTTTTACTCACTTGGATCCTTTTACTTAAAATGTGCAAGCAAGAACTTACTTATAATTTTTTTTCTGCTCGTCAATAACCTGGTAGTTCAACATATCAATGGGAACAATGAAGCTGGCACAATACTGTACTACTCATTGGACCTGATTGCAAACTCTAAAATAATAATTAAGGTAATACTATACATGAACTAAAGGGACACTCAGAGTGCAGGGTACCTCCACCAGGCACAAATGGATTATGGTGACAAGTGCATTGATGAACCTGAAAAATATGCCTAAGACTGCAGGTTTTTATAACTTGTTATAATAATTAAATGTCTCCCTCTAGAGGGTGTCCGCTGAACATTTTACACCATGTTCAACAGGAGGGATTTTTTGGGATTTCAGGAGTTTTTTTTAAACATGATCCCTGTATGGATCACCTCCAACGTTTACTGGTTTCTTACTTGTAGCACACCCTTGGTCTCGAAAAAGAATAATCCAAATATATGAGATATAATGCAAACAAGCAATAAAACAAATACAGGTGAAAACATAAGCTCCTAGCAGAGAAAAAATAAACCAAAGACAAAAAGTGGTCAATTTGAGCTCATTTAATCTTCATTAATTGGCACATCAGCTGGCATTGTTGCTCATGAAATGACTATGCACTCCCGTTGATGGTCAGAATTTTGAGAGGGTCTCTTAAGTAAAAGGTACATTAGAAAATGTAGTAAATACATGCAAATGTGTAAATGATTGCCCCTACCGTGTGAAAGAGTTTTCTCTGTAAAGGCTGGTATGAGCACACTTCCTTGAGACTGTAGTTGATTGCCATGTTAGGTCTCTGTCCCAATCCACTGCATGGAGCGTCCAATAATATCCGATCAAATGTCTCTTTGGGGAATGGAGGAGTATCTCCTGACATGCACAAAAATCACACATAACATATCAAAATGAGTATCACTCTGTAAATAACCCATAAACGATTCGTTGAAATAAGCTGCCTTTAACCAAACTTTGGAATGAGTGTTCTGTTCAATACTACAGCTAATGCGAACTTACATAAACATATGTTATTATTATTTTTTACATAACTCTGCTGACTTCTTCAATCTGGTTGGTCAGAAAGTGTTTGATGAATTTTCTCTAAAAGAGCAGCTCTGAAAATGGTGCCCGCAGTTAGTGTTTATGTTACTCCACTTGGTTTAATCCATGATCAGTGTTAGTTATAAGTCCGCATAAACAGATTTTTATCTGTAAGGTGGAGACTATTTACACATTTATGAAAGTCCAGCGTGAGTAACCGAAAGCGTTCCACCGTGAGAGTTTTCAGATCTGAGGACTATTTGTTTTCAGTTTCTCTGTAATATTAATGAATGTACTTGTTTTATTAGGGAGTCTAACACTGGCCCACCACTTCATCATGTCCCGGCCAGTTAAAAAAAAAAAAAAAAAGGAAAGAAAAAAAAAGAAGAAAAAAGATTATTCTGACAGTCGGATTCTTATTTGTGTGAGGAATTTTAATTTTTTTTTATATATAAATATAATAAATGAAGGTGAACTGATTAGTACCTGTACCACAGTCATGGGTAAGGTCGGAGCAGACGGCCTGTATGCTGTTGTAACAGTGCGCTTTAATGCAGTGCAGTTGTAGAGCCTGTGCGTTCTCACAGATCTTCTCCACTTTGGATTTGATCTTGTCCAGAGCTATGACCACTCCCTGTCCCAGACATAAAACACCAAGGACAAATCATAATCAAGTGATAAAGCATACGTGTAGGTAAATGTGAAATATGTACATACAAATGTATATGATAAAAACCACTTTTGGTTATCACTCCTGATCTTTAAGTATTTAAAAAGTCAACTTTTTTTTCGCTAATCTAAAATGCAATCTATCAAGGCCTGTATGGTATGTATGGTATCTGAAGGTTTGTTTCTTTATACTTCTAATCAGGCACTAAGGATAATTTAACTATCAAGCAATTGCTTCCATTTAACCCCAAAGAAAACTGCATGATTAAAGCATTACTCACTTGCCTCAAACTGTTTTGAGTTGCTGAGTATTCTAGTACACAATAGATTTGTGTATATGAATCTGACAGTGTATATCAAGCTGTGATCTAGGACAAAGGACAAAAGTGCACTGAGAAGAAAAAAGAAAAAGGAAAAAAAAAAAAAAACAGTAACAGCAGCCATCTTCAGTAGCAGCTGGAAGCACTTTGTTTCTCAGCGCCCCATTTACTTTATCACTCTCTGTTCAAGCCCATGATTCTTAGTCATCAGTCGTGTTTACATTAGCGACAACCTCACAGCCCAATAACCCAGCTGTCAATCAGAGCGAAGGCAAAATTATGCCGCGTTATATGGGTGAGGATATACTCTTACCCACCCAGCACACTAATACAAAAATTCCAGTTGCACCAACTGTCTATAAATGCTTGCAAGCTAAACTCCTTCACTTCATCCATTGCGCAGAGCTTCAAGAGGCTCCATCTTGTTTAAAGAAAAGTTCAGTGTGTGTGTACAGTACTCCTTGTGGTTTTGTTGAAAGCACTGTATTAATGAGCTTGAATTCTTTTTTTAATTTAGGTACAAACATTTTTACTTCTTCAAAAAGACTCAACAGTGGGGTATACTTATATTTTCACCGAACTGTACATTTTATGTTGTGTCACTATAATATACTTTACATATCAGGACAATTTTCTTTGTAAACCATCATTCAGAGACAAATGTTCGGGTTTTTTTTTATCATCTGCATGTTTTATTCCTTTTCCCAGCCAGAAGGGTGCTACAGAGACATTCCCTAAAATAGATCAGCATAAATAAATATAATAAATAAATCAATAAATAAAACATCCCCCTGGTTCATTAACTTCAGTTAGAATATCAGGGGTTAACTACCAAGGATTGATTGTGGTATTGTGGTATCTATTGTGGTTTACCCTGTTAATCTGCTTGCTGATGATGATGATGATACATGATGTCATGTAGGCATAGTCACCTGACTCACCTGATTAGCCATGAGAGCAGCTATGTGTGTAGTCTTTCCTCCCGGAGCTGCACACATGTCTAAAATCCTTTCACCAGGACGAGGACCCAAAACATGGCCCACCACTACTGATGGAAGGTTCTGCATGTGTACGCACACACACACACACACACACACACACACACTAATTACTATTATTACATTACATTATTATTCCATGTCAATATTGATCTTCACAACATGCCACCATGAAGTCACACCTGCAAGAACACGTCATTTGGCAGCACTCCATCAAAGGATGGGCTTTGGTAAAGTGTGTCCATCATCCTAATAGCCACACCTCTAAAAATATGAACAAATGAAGGCAATAGAGAGAAGAATAAACAGAAGGAAATGAGAAACATAGGAAATAACATAGGTGGGTTTTTTTTTATTAAGAGAAACAAAAGCTTTCGAGCAAGCAATTAAAAATTAAAATGAGTACCATTTTCTACAATCTGGTAAACAAATTTCCTTTTTTTATTTTTCCTTAATTAAGATTATTACAATTCATAGTACAGTATTACCTCACTGGTCCTTCTACACAAAATATATCAGAGCGGTTCATCACACACACTCCATTCCCCAGGAAGACCTTCTTCCCATGAAACCCTTTAGCTCCTCGAGTGCACCTGCCCTCCACATCCGAGAACACTGACACTACATCACCAGCCTTCATAACTGAGACATGCAGAAAACACACACACACAGCTACTTTTTCTAATAGTAAATTTTGTCCATTATGTTTTGAAAAAATATTGGTTATTATACTGATCTCAAGATTTGTGTGTGTGTGTGTGTGTGTTCTTACACTTAGGTGCACTGAGGACACCTGGAGCAAAGACATGAGCTCCCCTCAGTACTGCATTTCCACACTGTGCACCGACGATCACTTCAGCACTCAGAATACTGACATCCCTGAACATATCATAAAACTGCATTTAAAGTACCACATTTACACTAAAGGAAAGCAACTTCTCATTCACAAACAAAACAAAACAAGGAAAGGAACATTTCACATATGCAGAGTATAAAGCAGAACACATTTAATTGTTTAAACAGTATTCATAATTTAATTTTCATAACACTGTATATACAGGTATAAAAGTAAAAATATTACACCTATCAACCTATCAGTTAACCATTTCATGCATCCACACATGACTATACACACACAACATATATATTGGCAACCCAGAGTCCTGACCTTAACCCTATTTAAAGTTTTCGAGATGTGCTGGAGAAGACTTTATGGAGTGGTTAAATTTTTCCCCTCATCAATTCAAGACGATGGTGAAAAATGAACCCAACACTGGATGGAAATAAATGTTATTTTGCTTAAAGGAACACACCAGGACCAAATGAACACTTAGGTACATAAATGTTCTTCACTTTAATAACCACTCGAGATCATTTTGGGTTACCAGTTGTTAAAAAAAACGAATTTTAATAACAATAACAGTGCTGGTGACACCACAGGATGATAACGTGGCATTGCCCATCACTTACTGTTTAGCTGACTAATCCCCAAGCTGCTGCATGGGGCCAAGGGTGTACTGTACAGCAATGTGTGAGTAATTTTGGTGAAAGAATTGTCCCCTATTCATTTTCTGCAGGGCATTGAAGGTATGCAGTATGCCTGACAATCCGTTCATAAAGTGTCTGTACGGTCAGAGCAGCCTGTTGTTGCCAGGTAGTTAAAAAGGTGTTGGGACAGTATTTTAGGTTCAAGCATCAGGGCCTACCAGTTTTGTTAAAAAAAAAAAAGTGTATATGTAAATCAGATGTGAAGTAAAAGGATTTACTAGTCTTTTATTTACCAGTTACAGTTACCAGTTTACCATTACAGTTTATTGACCCTGTCTAGGAATACCGGGAGCTGTGAAGGGTTATGGAAAGACCTGGCAAACTACCCTGTAAAAGACGTGCGCCTGGGATATAAGTAAACATTCTCAGGTTTCATGGATATAAAGGGGTCTAATACCAGACTAACTGAACTAGAGGCAATTAAATGGAGGTTACACGTAAAATATACAGAGAAGCCGTGGGTGGATAAATCCGTCCGCAATGCTCTGAGATCCCGTTCTGCTGCGTATAACACAGGGTTCGCCAGCGGAAACATAAACAAGTACAAACTTCAACCTACAACGTGCGCAGAGTGGTGAAGGAGGCAAAGCAGCATTATGTACAGGAACTAGAGTCACAATTTCAACAGAGTGGCTCTAGGATTCTCTGGCAGGGATTACGAACTATGACGGACTACAAAACACCATCTTCCAGATCGGTGAATGCAGACACTTCTCTGGCAGATGAGCTAAACACCTTTTATTCTCGCTTCGAGGCTTCAGCTTACCGCACTAACAGTGTTAGCAGTGCTAACAGCGCTATAGGCAGCACACTTCTGGAGCACACCAGAGAGGCTAACTCCTTCATCATCTCTGAGCACGAAGTGAGAAAGGCATTCAGGAGAGTGAACACGAGGAAAACAGCAGGACCAGATGGCATCACGGGTCGGGTCCTGAAGACCTGTGCCGACCAGCTTGCTCCAGTGTTCACTGTGAAATTCAACCTCTCCCTGGATCAGTCTATAATCCCAACGTGCTTCAAACAGTCCATCATTGTTCCGGTCCGCAAGAAACCCCAGCTCGCCTGCCTGAATGAATACCGCCACTTACATTTTACATTTACAGCATTTTGGCAGACGCTCTTATCCAGAGCGACTTACAATTATAATTTTTATACAACTGAGCAATTGAGGGTCAAGGGCCCAACAGTGGTGATAGTGGGGATTGAACTGCTGACCTTCAGGTCAGTAACCCGTCACCTTAACTACTAAGCCACCACTGCCCTTCTTCCCTACCAGCCACCCTGGACCCGCTACAATTTGCATACCGTCCCAATCGATCAACTTAGGACGCCATCGCACACCTCCATCATGCAGCCCTGAGTCATCTGGACAGCAGAAGGGGGAATTATGTAAAAATGCTGTTTGTTGACTACAGTTCAGCATTTAACACCATGACTCCCTTCCTACTCACCACTAAGTTGGAGATCCTGGGCCGCAGCCCATCCCTGTGTTGCTGGATCTCCATTGGCCCTTACCTACAACTTCCTGACAGACAGACCACTGGCGGTACAGTTGGGCAACCATGTCACACCCTCACTCACCCTCAGCACTGGAGTCCACCAGGGATGTGTTTTGAGCCCCCTGTTGTACTCTCTATTTACCTACGACTGTGTAGCCACTTCCAGCTCTACCAACATCATTAAGTTTGCGGACGACACTGTTGTGATGGGCCTGATCGCTAACAACGACGAGACGGCCTACCTAGAGGAGGTTAAAAACATGGAATTATGGCGCCAGGACAACAACCTCCTACAGAACGTCAGCAAGACTAAGGAGCTGATAGCGGACTTCAGCACAAAGCAGGAGAGGAATTACCAGCCCCTGTCTATCAACAGAACCCCAGTGGAGAGAGTGGACAGTTTCCGGTACCTAGGTGTTTACATCACGCAGGACCTGACACGGCCCTGTCTTGTTAACACCCTGGTGAAGAAGGCCCGGCAGCATCTCTATCATCTCAGATGCCTGAAAGACTTTAAACTGCCCTCAAGGGTGCCAAAGACTTTCTACACCTGCACCATTGAGAGCATCCTGATGGGAAGTATCACAGCCTGGTTTGGGAACAGCACCAAAC